>MU227669.1:930438-946010 GCA_018584345.1 Thuja plicata
AAAACAAAACACTAAACATTATTATAATGTTTTTTTTTTTAAATTGCTTTATTTTATGTGCTTTGACGGGGGACGTCCGTGCGTCCCCTTTTGGGGTCGAGGGACGTTTTGGCATCCCCGTTCCCCAAAGGGGGACGTGGGGACGTCCCCGTGTCCTCGACGAATGGTGGCCACTGGGTGGTGCCGCTGGAAACGCGAGAACGACATCCCCCCGTCCCGGGTGCATCCCCATCTTGGGTGCGTTGGGGATTTGGGGGGGGGGACGCGTCCCCGTGTTACTCTGTGTACAATGGAGCAAAAGAGTTACAGTTCTCCCTTTGGTAACAATAAATACAATGTCCTATATTGAACTAAACTGTATTTTATCAACAGTCAAAAATGTCAAAATTCTGTCAGCTTCTGCATTACAACAAAAATCAGTTCTTCCAGTGAACTTCCTCAAAACTAACTTTCTCAACCAATGGTTGTCCCTTATTTTCCCTCATTTCTCCTTTGGGTGGACTAAATCAGCAGCACTGCTAGCAGTCTCTTTGAAATTTCCCAAGTACTGAACATGACAAAAACAGTGAATTGACATAAAACGGAAGCCACAAATCAGAAATCAATTGATTTATCAGTATGAAGATACAATCAGAAATGCCAGACAAATTTGAATAGTCAGCCTTCTAACAATAAATATCTGTGCTGTGATGTGCGGATACGAATCGATATCCAATAACAAAGATGCAGCATAGACTCAGTTGACTGGGTGTTGTAATGTCAAGATAACAGGAACCCACAATCGAGCTTGTAATGTGATCGCACCGCCGATGAGTATGTAAATGAAATGCAAACCATAATTATTTCCTATAACTATGAGAACTAAAAACTCAGGATGCCAACAATTAGTTAAGATTAGCTTTGTTGCTAAATATTTCTCAGGAAATCCTGTAACTCTTTTCTAAGTTTATGTTACACTGCAGTCCGTTTGATGCCTTCTAAGTATATTCTTTTAAAGATTTATTAACGGCATTCAAATTGGTAGAAGAAAACTGTTACATTGACACGTTATCTCAGTGGATTATTTTTTGGTGTTCAAGCAGGTTGATCAGAGTATTAGTGTTGAAATTGTCCGTTCTATTCTTTCAGAACGTGCAAATATGCCATGCTTAGCTGCCATTTCAGCTTTGCAAGTAAGTTATTCTTTGCACGCAAAATAAGTTCTCACACAATTGTCACATAATTGCTATTTTATTGAAATGCAACCTCTTTTGTGACCATTGATGCTTTTGTTAAAATAATTGTATGTTTTTCAAAAACAATTAAAACTACATGGTATCTTATTTTTAGTTGTCATGATTCAAACAGTATTTACTTCTGTATGATACATATATATCATCCTTTAAAATGCTGATATTAATTGGAAACCCAAAAGTGGTAACCTGATATAAATCATGTATAGTATGCACATGGAGATTTTATTGTCTATTTAATCTAAAGAGCTAAAACAGATGTATATGTATCGACAACAGATGTCAAATAGGAAGCACTCAAATGGTAAATGCTTGAGACTTCTAAAGAGAAACCCTGGGTTTGAGTCTCCAAGGAACATGTTAAAGTTTTGATACAGTAGAATACTATACCTTACTTGTTGGGTGTCATGTACTCAACAGATGAGGTAAGACACAAGCCTCTGGCAAATTTGATTGAAGAGATAACCATTTGTCATGGCATCTCAGTCAGATTTCACCTTGCCAAAGGGAATTTATCAATTTACCAATTAAATAAGAAATTGAAAAATTGTCTTATGGATTAGGTAGTACTATTTCCATAAAGTAGACAGATCTTGACAGTCACTTTTGTTACCATTTGTTATTAATTGTGATGGTTTATTCAAACATATTCTACAATACCATATATAAAGAAGGAAATAAATAAATTATAGTAATAATGCACAAATGACCAATGTAGTTCAAATGGACCCAAAGGTGCATTCATTACAAGAGATTAGTATCTGCCCAAAACAGAGATAGAAAGAAGCTTATTTACAGCAACAAGATGGCTCCTAGATCCGCTTAAATGTTTTGTCTGAAAGTGCATATCAGGAAAAGAAAAGGAAGAAATCAACAAGCAGTCTCAGAGTTTACTGTACTACCTATGAAAGTTCTTTTGGAAGGGGAGCAACAATGTCAATCCATCAAACTTGAAGAAAATGATCTTGCAACACCAAAGAACACACACATCGGCAACGCGTACCATCCAGGTAATTCCCAGTCTACAAAAGTTTAGTCTTATAAAGCTTATTGAACATTGCCCCATCTCTAACCTCAAGTGAAGCCCTTTTCTTCTCAAGCCCCCTGTAAATCCCATTCTTCTGCACGTATTATTACTGGAGCAGAGCTAAGACTTTGAGCTTGAAGAGTATTAACTTCTTTTATCCTCATTGGCCAATAAAATCTTTAAATAAGTAGAATTCACAAACCACAAATTAATAACATATGTTCCTTGTTATTTTGAAGAGTTTTAGAGAGAGGGAATTGTTGATTAAAGTAGAAAGACAACGTGCTACAAGAAAATGAATACCACACGAGAACTTAAGAATTCATCCTGGAAAGTCTCAAAGAGGACAAGCCAGTTTATGGTAGTTGGATATTTTTACTACCTAGATTGCGTTAGGAAAATACCAATTACAATGGGTTGCATGGTCTTTCAATGACAAATACTATTGTCCCAGCCACTTAAAACATTAATCAAGAGCTGAATCATCCTTTCTTTGATCAACACAAATTTATCTAGTCCTGTTTATAAAGACATGCCTCCCAGTTCTAGGCCCAGGGAGCTTCCCAGTTCTATTTATAACTTTTGGTGATGCTGGCGCAGTTCCTTGGGCCTAGGGAGAAACCTTTCAAAATTTGAAAGCTGAATAGTCGTTTGTTTGGTTCAAATTCTGTTTTGCACAGATGTGGTTCGCTTTGACACTCATGGATTCTACCTGGTCACTTCTGTGCTTGTAGATCTGGCCCCAGAAACTTCTGCACTCATGGATCTCCCCTCTACAGTGAGAATAGATCCTGCAAAGCTCCGGATTGTTGTTGTTGATCTTCAAACAAATTGGCTTTGGTGTTCACAAAATTTCATGGCTATATATATTTTTCATACATTTCTATGATCCTTTATGGATCACCCAACGTAATTAGGTTTTGGGCAAGTTCTTCCCATATGAGGTTCCAAACAGCCCTACCTTGCTTTACACACTCATAGCCTATACTTTCCACCAAGAAGACCATAGTATTCTCATCTTCCACCAAATGCTGGTGCTGATTCACCACATAATTCCTCCTCCTCACCACCTTTGGAAATATCACTCATGTACTGTCAATCTCATTCTAATGTAGTTTAGTATAATGAAAGTCCTGAGAATCCCATATAGCTCCATGATTGTTTTATGTTCATCACTCCTATGAAAGAGTACATAGTCATGATTTTTGATCAATCATCTATCATTTCTTCTTCTTTGCACCAATGATTCTACTATTACTAATTACAAAAATGTTTTCAAACGCCAATACTATATAATATAAATATAAAGTAGTAAAAATAAAATAAATAAATAAATAAAGTAAAATAAAATAAAATAATTTCATATTTGGGCACCCAAAAATAGGTCCAATGGGTCCTATTCGGGTTAGGTATTTCTACAATTCTTTGCACTGTTTTTTGCAGCTGGTTTTGAATTTTCTTTGGTGAGTTTTGAATTTGAGTGGTTAAGCGTCAAGGACAAAACTTCTTGAGCATAATAGATTGGCATTAGGACAAAAAACCCTATCTCTTGTAATTGCAAATTTCATATTAGTTGTGCAAGTCAAGATGAATTGAAGATTAATGTGACAATTTCTGGT
Source organism: Thuja plicata (assembly GCA_018584345.1). Lineage (NCBI taxonomy): Eukaryota > Viridiplantae > Streptophyta > Pinopsida > Cupressales > Cupressaceae > Thuja > Thuja plicata. The sequence goes on from MU227669.1 coordinate 934,317, forward strand.
TAAGTTGAATTGGAGAATTGCTAACAAACCCCAGGTCACCATGATTAGGGTTCTTATAGCCAATCAAGTCCATTGTTACCCTAAGCACCATACATACTCATGCTAACTGAAGGCTGCAGAATTATAAATTTAGATTTTTTTAAAGAGTTGTTGCTGTTCATAACATCTTTGGCTACTAGTTAGTAGATACAGATTTGGCAGGGTTTGCAGATTATAAACAAAAGTACACATGCTTTTAGATCTTGGCGTTGATTGTGGAAATATATGCTTATTATTAATGTTGTTCTGCATTATTATTAAATTCAGTAAGGATAACCAGAAAATTACAAAGCTAATAAAGGGACGCCACATTGGTATTGTTGTGCCTTGCACACATGCCCCATCGTAGACAAGGACCCCCAATCTTCTTGTCAAGTCTTTAGGATAGCTTAGGTTTGTGTTTAGCCCTAGCTTTGTAATCTACCTTCTATCTCTGCACTATGAAATCAGGAGTATACCTTGCATTGCAAAGGATTAAGTCAAGATTAACCTTGGGTCTTCCTAGGTTGGGACTGGAAAGGGAATATTAAGGACAAGAAGTCTCAAAATGGAAAAGAGTGTTTAGGATGAAGCAATTTGGGAATTTGAACTATCACAGTCAATCGGACAATGTTGAGTATAAAGACATGTTGATGGAGATGTAGAGACTTCTTTGTGATGGTGGAGAAGTGGAGAGAAAACTAAGAGGAAGATACTTTTATAGAGTCATCAGAGCTAGGCCTAGGTGAAGGTTTCATCATTTCCACATTAACGAGAAATTTAGAACCATTCATCAAGTTAGGAACGAGTAAGGGGTCAACTTTGTATACTTGGAATGCACAAAGGCAAGAAAATCAAAATTCTGATCAAGGAAAAGCACACTAGGAATAAGGCAAGAACAAGCCTAGATGAGTTGGGCAACTTGGAAGTGGATATCTTTGATCAACACCACATGGACACCAAGTTAAATAAGAAAAGCTTGCACAAAGAAGAACCCAAAATTGCACTTGAAGAAGTCAATGGAGGAAAGCGCCTAGAAAGGAAGTGGGGAGATAAGACCCAAAACAAGAAAATGCAAGTTCTCCTCAAGCTGCCCATCCATGCGCCCATACATGGTGCACTGAAGGCAAGCTGAAATAGAAAATGCCGAGGTAAGGAAAAACAAGGTGCGCAAGCCCCTTAGGCAAGAACAAAACCATAATAGGAAGTTTCTAGAATGTCCTCTCCATGCACCGATGCTCAGTGCGCCTTGCATAGGAAGAAAGAAGAAGCTCAAAAGAAGAAAATGCAAGTTTGAAGTCAAGAGAACAAGGCACATAGGCACATGGGGAAAAAAGCACCACAAGGATAAATCCTAAAATGTCTCCATGTACCACCACTCCTTGCACCCTGTCAAGATGCGCCTCAAAGTAAAGCCAAGAGAAAATGTAAAGTTATAGAAGAATGACACACTAAAGGTCTAGGTAGGGATATAGCACCAATCAGAAATTCCAATATATCCAACTCATGCGCCATTTCAAGAGGTTCACCTCCATGAGCCTCAATGAAAATTGAAAGACAAAAGTAAAAAAAAGAAGCAATTTTTAATGTCCCCATTTTTGCGCCTTCCTAAGCATCTTCATAGGTTAGCCTATTATCAGTTGTCCTCGTAAGCTAATGTGGCGATTAGGGGGCCCTTTGAAGGTGATTCGGGTTTATTCAGTTGACTCTTTAGGTGTTTATTTCAGTACTCTCCATCTTAGTGAATCAATCTATTTGTGGTTTGCCTTCTAGAGGTCTTTTAAGATCTGTTTATACACGCTTAATATCTCGATTAGGGGGCCCTTTGAAGGTGATTTGGGTTTATTCAGTTGACTCTTTAGGTGTCTATTTCAGTACTCTCCATCTTAGTGAATCAATCTATTTGTGGTTTGCCTTCTAGAGGTCTTTTAAGATCTGTTTATACACGCTCAATATCTTTAGTGTCACTTGGACATTTGGGTTCATACTTACTATATATGGTAAGTCATCTGGATGGTTAGAGGGCACCATTATTATATCCGAAAAGTTGGCAGGATCAGTTGTTGGTTTGATATTTGACATTTTAATGGAGTTTAATGATTTAATTTAATTAATTGAAGTCTAATCTAGCATTAAGTTTAATATAATTAATTAAATTAAATATATTTATGATTAAAGGGATATAAGGGGTCAAGTATGCATTTAATATATTAATACCATAAGGTATTTAATTAATAGGCCAAATGAGGCGCCAACATATGGACGTATAAGGATATTAAAGTGGCTTTATATTAATAAAGAAATTATATGATGGATCACATTATTATTATTTCCCATATGCAAGTTAAATATTAAAATGTTAAAAGTGAGAAATTTAAATACGGTTTCCGAAAACTTCATGAGAAGACTATAAAAAGAGATATGAGGAAGTCATTTGATATACTTGGATTATTTCATTTTTCTCTCTAAGAAGTTTGGGAACTTGTCTTTCAATGCAGGAAATCTAAGGACGAAAACTCTTGGTTTGTGAGGATGGAAACCCGTGCAGGCAACATTCTCCACATTGTTGAAAGACACAATCTAGAGGATAACTTGGTAATTTCACACGAAGATCATAGTTGAGCTTCAATAGTGTTTGGTTGATCATCTTCTTTAGTCTTTGAGTTGCTTTTGGACTCGATTGCGTAAGTGTTTTTTGCATCAACGTTTCGGATCACACTCTGTGATTTATCATTTGCGCAAATCTACTTGCTCTCATCTTCTTTAGTCCAAGGTTACAGATTTTACACAAAAAAATCATAGTTTGTTGATTGAAGGAGAGTTGGGAGGTGTTATTGTTATTTGTTCTTGGCATTGCTTGTCGTACCACTTCCCTTGCTGGATATACTTCCTTAGCCTGGCCGTGCTACTACATAGTTGGGCGTAAGACTTCTCAGAGTTGGTTGTTTGGGGTTTGCATGTAGAAATCTTCCATTTGGGAGGCATTTTGAGTATATTAAGATCTGATTTCTTTATGCCATTCCAGTTTGAGGAGTTTGTGTTGGACGTATAGGGTTTTGAGTGACATTTCTTATTGATTTGTTGCTGCATGTTCATCATTTTCATTTATTAGTAATTGGGTTTGTTAGATATATGTTTGTAATAAGATTTCACCATTTGGGTATCTCTAGTTTGATCTCTGCATTGCATTTCCAAGTTTATTGCATTTTATAAACAATCTTCAATGCGGTGATGGTGACAAACTCCTGCTCAATCAGATAGTTGCATGCTCATTCTCTATTTTCATGTTATTGTACTGAACGAGTTGGAGCGGACATCCCCCACTCGTTAAGTTGTTTATCTTTAAGAGCATTGCATTTGTGGGTTTCATATTGTTGTACTAATTGAGTTGGAGTGGGTATCCCCCACTCAACTAGTTTGCTATCTTTAAGAGTATTTGTAAATGTGGGCTTCAGTCATGCATGTAATCGAAGATTCTAAAGCTAACCCTCAACTTTAGCTATATCTTGTTCATTGGTTTTCAAAGCAAAACAAAAAAAATTAGGTTGGTTATTAAACAAATAAGGGAGACACGCCTACCTCCATGGCAGACATAAACTACAATTTGGGAATTCCAAAAGTCAGTCCCATATGCGCCAAGTTCTGAAACATCCACTCCATGTGCCTCAAGGCAAAAGATGGAGAAAAATGCAAAGTCAGTAAAGAAGGCAAGGCGGGGGTAGTTGTTTGAATTGGATTTTCCGAAACCTCCTTTCCTTGAGACACCCTCAAAGCTGCCCAAGATAAAATGTTCATTAAGGAGCTTAGCGATCTCTATCAGAAAATTTGAAGCTTACTTCTCATGCGCCAATCCATGAAATGTCTCCACATGTGCCTCTCCTCATTGACATACAATGTGCACCCAAGGTGAAGGCAGCTAAGGGCAAAATCCAAAAGTCTGATCCAAGGATCTGATCCTAGGCCAGTATTCCTGAATATCCAATTCCTTTTTTTGCAAATTTGATTCCCAACCCAATCTAAGTGTCCGATTTCTAGAAATCAGAAACCCAAGTTCCCAAGTTTCCATTTCTAAAATTCAAGAGTACAAGATCTGAGTCCTACTTTCCTCAAATCTGATTCCCACTTCCAAATTCCATTTCCAATCCAAGTTTCAGAATCCTGATTCCTGATCCAGAGGTCCAAAATCAGAAATCACAACATCAAATTCCAATTTCAGACCTCTTCATTCTCCATTTTCTAAATCCTCATCCAATTCATGCCAATCCAAGGATTCGGTAAAGTTTCAAATTGTTTACAGCTACGGGGTAAAGAGAATTAATGCATAATAGAGAATGTAGTATAATGGAAGTAACACAATATCAGAGAACTGCCGATGCTTTCATTAATGCCATATATGTTCATATAAGATAACCATAATCTCAATACCATCAAGAGAGTACAATATAAAGACCCGAGGGGGTGCAGGGCCGACCGTCGCAACCTGTATAACTACCTATCCCTCAGTTACACTAACAACATTAAGCCCATTCATACTAACAATACATTTTACCTGACAACATCATCCCCCCCAAAAGAAAGGCATCTCTCGACGACACAACAAAATGGGGAATGATGGCAGTACAAATAGACAAGAAATCAAGAAGCTGAGAGGTCGTCCTTGAAGATGTAGATGTGGCCAGCTTGGCTTCTCAGCTTGTGCACCTGCTCAGTCCTGTGACGCAGGTCTCGCTCAACAAGTAGCTCCCGCTCCCGAGCACTCTTTACAATAAACGCTGCTTCCAAAAGCTTCTTATTCTTTTTATCCACCTCCAGAGAAGAGGCAAGTTGGCTCTCCATTACTGTTATTTGGTCCCGGTCCTGGGCATGGTGGGCCTCAAGAGCACCTACGTGGTCCTGCTGACGAGTAATCTCCTCTACCAACCCCTGTACCCTAGTGGGCCTCAAGATCCCTCACATACTGCTTGATATCCGACATCCTCCTAGAACTGTCCAATGCCCTCTAACCCAATGGCGGTAGTTGCGGAGCTGTGCTGCGCAACTCCTCACTCTGGACAGTAGCCTCCTACCGAGGAACATCCTCTCCACCTTCATCCACCACATCCTCCGTCCAAGGGAAACCCAATGCTATGCCCAGCTCAATGGGATCCACATCCAAATCAACAATCTCTGTGGGGCAGGCTGTCTCCGAGACGTAAGGGGTGGAGGTCCAAGAGGTCTGAGCGCCGCCATGTCAAGCTTCGTAAGCCACGAATCCAGAGTGGTACCCTCAACACACACTGCCTCAGTGACCTCCCTAGATACCTTTGCAACATCCTCGAACCCTTCAGTACCCGCTCCGGTCTCTGCTAAGGTCGGCTGATCCTCCTCTCTGACCGACTCTTTGGCCTGCATCGCAAGCTCAACTGCGTTGACCCCAGGCTGTGGTGTTGCGGTTATCGGCGTCATAATAACTGGTGTCCTCAACTGTCCAAATGTTGGTACCAGAACTATTGTAGGATGCCAAAATATGTGGATGACCTTAATGAAGTTGCAACTGACATAAGTGACGGGGCAAAGAGAACCTGGGCAGTATCATCACCTGTTGGCATGGTCATGAATCTATCAGTTGCCACGGCCAAATCGGCTGTCTCTCCCTTCGCGGTCTCTTTACGTCCACTAACATTGGAGGCCTCACTGGAATCCTCTCTGCCACTGTCTACATCATCCTTCGATTCTGACACCACCTATTGTTTCCTCTTTTGTCCTGACAACATACCACCGACATCCAAATGTCGCCAATAGAAAATAGGGGGCTCCCCTGGTGCGAGGCTGCCCTATGGCCTTACCTCTAGCTTATCAACCGGTATGTGCCCACAAGTGGCATCCAGAAAGAATCCGACTGCATAGTGCGGCATATAGAATGTTTTATGTCATGAAATCATACATCCGCTGTAAAGAGCCTGCCTGGCTCTAACCCTCAATTTGACTGCAAGAAATTCTAAAATTTTGGAATTTGATTTCTTTTTAATTTTTCCAGCAATACATATATAGTTTTTTGGTATTTTGTTTTGACATAACATAATTGCATTACAAAATACAATTTAACTTTTAAGAAAAAACTATTGTAATTTATATTCATTTGAATTCTTGAAATCACTTTTAAATTCAACTTTGAAACCATCACATTCAATATAAAACGTAGTATTCATAGAAAGAAAATTGTTTGTTATTTGAACCTGTAATTTCACTCCCATGTCTTCATTAAACTGGCCTTCACACAATTCATCAGCATTGAATGCTGATTAAAAGTGCCATATACATGCAAGAAATCTACGATTTTTGCTTGGAATAATTCGCTCCAAAACCCTTCTCTCACAAACTTCCCCAAATTCAAACCCAAACATGAAACGATTAATTCAGCATGGTTCGATTTTTCTCTTCACAAACGTATATAATAAAAACTGAACCCCTAACGTCTCCAATACACTTTGCATAACATAGTCCATAGTACATTTTAAAATGCAAAGTATAACTTTGAATAATAATATAAAATTATTATTCCTCCTTACATTTGGTGCCCAATTAAAAAATCATTTAATAACTTAGCTATAATTAATAAGCTCTTTTAATTATTAATTAAGCATAACTTAATTAATAATCATTAATTATCAAATAGCTTGTTAAATCTCTTGGACGAATAACTTGCAACGCAAATATTCATTGCCTGAGCCAGATGCCATAACACCCTGCCATAAATAGATACTGCCAAAAATAGACTTAGTATAAATAGTAAGTCCCTCAAACTGGAAACTCTGCAAATGAATCCACAACTCCACTGATACCAATGCACAGGCGCCCCTGCTAAAAATAGCATTCATATCACCCAAAAATAACACTTACTATAAATAGTAAGTCTGTCAATTTGACTCAAACGAAGACCAATCTTGGCATCACAGACCTCCAGTGTGGAAACTGGCCACTGGCTCCGCCACACAACCCCTTCCAACATCCCGATTAGCCCCCGAGGGTCACCAAAATAAGCTAATCCCCATGTGCCTAAAAACGGGGACATTACATGCTCCCTTCTTGAAATTGCTTGTCCCCAAGCAATCTAAGAAAACAAAACACAGAAGTCCACCCGGATCCCAAGGATAGAATTGAGTAATGTCCTTGTGATCACCTGCAAACTCCTGTGATGAAATCACCATGCACTGCGCCAACCCAAACAAACTGTCACCATGCCAACAATAGTGACCCACACAACCTGTAGTGCCATACTTGTCACTACCTGGATCCCAGTAGAGATGAAACTCACAACCATGCATAACAAAGAAAAATGGATATCCAAAACCATCTAACAAATTAGAGCTCCCTGCACACCCTGCCAATTTGCCCTGTGTACTCCCATCATCTAGATATCCATCCACTGTAAACCATCCAGGATATATTGATCTTGCAAGTCACCTCCTGCTAACTTGCCGTAACCAACCCCATCAACTACAGATGGAGAAATCCCATCCCCAAAAGAATGGTATAAACTTGGAGCCAACCCACACCGACATGCAAACAAGTACTCAACTGGAGGGTCACGAGAGAAATGATGAGCACTCCTCACTATGTAATCATGGTAAAAAGCTCCAATCCCTGTCAGAGGCTCATCAAAATCGAACCATGAATCAAGAGATGGCTCCAATCTTTGCTTTTGAAAAACTGGTCGGGAAGGATCCTGGGTAACTCTTTCAGCAAACCCAACCACAAAATCCCTGTGAGGAAGCATTGTAGTTAAAGTATCTACAATTCTCCCCACTAAAAGCCGAATACAGCGAGAACCCCGAATGAGTGTACCCTCAGAAGCTCCGAAAGGTCCCTCCTGTAAAACCGGACTCTCAAACAAGTACTCGATGAAGGACTTCGTGCAGTAGAAATTATAAGAAGTAGCATCAACCTGCTCCCCTGCAATCCAAAATTGATCCCTCTGGGGTACTACCGACTGCCTAACGCTATCAGCTGTATGAGACGAAAGAATAGATTTGCTTCCAGCAGAAGGAAACAAATCATCATGAGAGCTCCCCTCCAAACCAGATGATACCCTGTCCAAGTCCTTTGAATCAAAGGGAGTAGTGTCAGAAATTGGCACACAACTCTTCAACGAATCCAATCCTGCTACCTCAGGACTCTCGGCAACCTGATCTATATCATCTGCCATCATTCTAACAACTGGAGAACCTGATACCACAAAACTTTCTCTACTGTCCTCCACTGATGCACTCACCTCCTCTGCATATACTGCATCTATCTCAAGGATTGATGTAATTGTGTCCCCAACACATCCATCACTGGCAACTGTGGAAACCGACTCAACACCAACCACTACTATATGTAACTGAACTGGATGTATGGCTGGCAAAGATTGAATGATCTCCAACTCCATAGTCACCTCTGCTAAACATCCCTGCGACTCCTAGAGAGGCATCTGAGTGCCCACTAAAACCTCAGAAGTCGCTGTGAGCTCCTAAGTAAGCTCACTCACCTCCTCTCTGTCCATCAGTGCCTCATATGTCGTACTCCCCCACTCAACTAGGTGATCTCGGTCGGCTACCAACTGTAAATAATCATGCCTCAAAATCCTGACAGTCTCCTACAAGGAATGAATCTCTGTCAGGGAAAGGTAACCACCACCGCACTCATTTGCCATAGGAGCACCCCAACCATAAACAACCAACAGCTGACAAGAAACATCTAAATGCTCGAGAGTAGAAGTAATGTCTCTCTCACTGACTCTCAACTGGCTAGTCAAATGATGAGTCTGCACAACGGGTCTCCTAGGTACAATCTCAACTGCACTGTCCACACTATGCAAGGAAGTTGTATCCAACAAACTCCCCTCACGATCACCGTATCTCTGTGTACTGTCATTCGAGCACACATCTACAAACTGATTGCTGACATCGGACTCATCCTCATCTACCCCCGAGGAAGCTGCTGCTAAATCTGACTCATCACAATCCTCAGCTACCTCGTCCTCTGTAACCACATGACAATCCAGATACTGGGTCCCATCCTCACTAACAACCCAGAGTCCTCTCCCAGGGTCTGATAAACCAAGCATGACTCATTGCAGGTAGAGTCATCCTCATGAGTCACTGAAGAAGTAACCATATAATCACTCTCCGCATGTGAGCTACCCAACTCCCACATGTCCATCAACAAGGTATCACTACTGGGTACCTCTGCAAACACCTCAACTGCAGGAGTGGAAGCCTTGGCTGAAACAAACTCCTGCCACTCGTATGCTTCCCAATCCTCATCCACGAGTCCCTGTAAAAACGGATCCTAGGACCCACCACCCCCGGATGACAACTCTGAGTCAGCACCCAATGTCGGATATAAAAAACCAAACACACTGCAGCCCACATCATCCTCACACTCAACATTCGAGGTATCCACAATGGTAATATCATCGTGTATCTGAGACCCCTCTGCTATCTCTAGTTGCATACATGACTCCATGTCATCACGTGAATCATCTACATTGTGGCATGAACCTATGTCACCTGTCTCATCTGTACCACTCCAATCCTGAGTGTCATCACTGGGTAGCTCAATGCTCACATCCTCAATATAGGAAAAGACTGAAGTCTCCTTTACTGACTCCTCACTGTTATAAATATCAGAGTTGTCAAAGCTAAAATACTCCTCTCAGTCTTCAAAAATAGCACCATCATCCAAGGTGTCAAAATCCATAGTGATATCTACAACATCCTCTACTCTCCCACTATCCACGGCATCAGTGACAGGCTCACATAAAGAACTGCTTTCCGAAAACTCAAATCCTGTATCGCTGGTACTACTACCAATTGATGTAAAACTGCCATCAATGGCAGTGAACTTGTCACCAGCCTGATCCGTGTCACTAACTCTGGCAGGCTCAAGATGCTAAAACTCAGTACCACTATCTGCCAACAGGACAGGCACATCCACAAGTTCCTGCAAAAACCCTCAACCCTCAGGTGTGTAAATAGGACTAGTGGTTGTTCCACTAAGCACAGGAACATCTCCACCATAATCCATGGCTGCTGAAAACTCAACATGGTGATTTCAGGATTTCTCACCTGTAAACAACTCACGTCTCTCCTCATATCTTCTCTACAAAGAGGACCTATTTAACAAAGAAACCAAGTAGTTTGTTGCTTTATCGACAGTTGCAGGATCTAAAAGTGGTGTGTTTAATCTTTCCAGTGTTTGCCTTCGTTTCGCCATATCCTTAACTAAGGCATTTGTTTGCTTTCTTAACTCCGATAAACTACCTAACTTGTTTCCATGTTTTCGAAATTTCCTGTATCTGTCCATGACTGCAATTAAAGCAAGAGTGTTGATCACTCAAGTCAAACAAGTAAGCCCCATAAATTCCACCCCATAGGATGACAGGAAATTGCTCTGATACCACTGTAAAGAGCTTGCCTGGCTCTAACCCTTAATTTGACTGCAAGAAATTCTAAAATTCTGGAATGTGATTTCTTTTTAATTTTTCCAGCAATACATATATAGTTTTTGGTATTCTTTTTCCACAACATAATTGCATTACAAAAGACAGTTTAACTTTTCAGAACAAACTATTGTAATTTATAACCATTCAAATTCTTGAATTCACTTTTAAATTCAACTCTGAAACCATTACATTCAATATAAAACGTAGCATTCATAGAAATGAAATTGTTTATTATTTCAACCTGTAATTTCACTCCATGTCTTCATCTAAACTGGACGCAACTCATACAAGGCAGATAGCGGCTGATATATAAGTGACGGCTTGATTATTGATACCCACGTCCACCAACAAAACCATAAATAACTCCCAACAATGCGTCCAACACTTCCAGCTCTCACTTATACAAATGGCGGCAGACTATGTTCTTCAATATTCCACAAACTTGGACGAAAGACTTGACACAATTCATCAGCATTCAACGCTGATTCAAAGTGCCATATACATGCAGAAAATCTACGATTTCTGCCTGGAATAATTCGCTCCAAAACCCTTCTCACAAATTTCCCCAAATTCGAACCCAAACATGAAATGAATAATTCAGCATGGTTCAATTTTCTCTTCACTAGCATATTTAATAAAAATCAAACCCCTAACTTCTCTAATACACTTTTGTCATGTCCCCATTTTGGCTGACATCGTTTGGCGTGTCGGATCAGTCTATCATGGGCTCTCGTAGACTGGTGGCGATGTGGAGAGAGTCATTTTGCAGATCAGTTAGTCATATTTGCTCTTGGAGAGGTTATTGGAGCTTATTTTTATTATAATGTATTATGCGGGGCCCATATGTTATAATTTTAAGTTGAGATTGCACTTTTTTATTTTTAAGCTATATTATTATAAAAGTGCATTATAATGAGATTTTATAATTGGATGCTTCTAGAAGTTCTTAGTAACTTCTTAGAAAAATAAATAGAATAATTGGATGCTTCTAGAAGTTCTTAGTAACTTCTTAGAAAAGTAAATAAATAGAGGGCTTGGGCATTCATTTGGACATGCTTGGATTTGGGATTTCTTCTACTTTTTCCATTGTGGAGCAATTTGTAGCCTTTGGTCTGCAAATATCATTTGATCTTTGGGAACGATAACTCCCCTAGATTAGCATAACTGAGGTAGTGAAATATCTACTGAAGGGTTGCAAGATTGGAGTT
>MU227669.1:958941-1009100 GCA_018584345.1 Thuja plicata
ATATTTATATAAAAATATCAGTATAATTCTGATCTCACTTCTATTATTATATATATATATATATATAATCTATGTATATATACATATAAGTATAATAAAATTCAACAATGGAGAGTGGGAAGAGGAGCGAAGGATGGACTTTGAAATATGGAGATGCAGAGGGGGAGGCAGAGGAAGCGGATGATGATCCTGGTGGCTCCGTGTGGTTTTGGGAGGCGTTGGTGGTCTCTTCTACTCATGTTGTGCATTTGTGTGAGGGTTTTGGTCGCTCATTTGTGGACAAGGTTTTCCCTTGGTCCTCCGTGGTTTCATTCATAGAAGATCTCTGCCCAGAACGCCTTTCTATGGTAGTTTGGTGGCTGCGCAAGAGCTTGTTTGGCTGAGCAGTTTTCTGCGAAGATTGGGTTCCGGTTCTATCTTGGGCCTGGTTTGTGTACTGCATTGACTGGTTTGGAGGTGGCCTTGTTCAAGTTTGGACTGCTTTGTCTGTTTGGTGGACTACTCTTCTGTAGTCTCTTTGGCTGGTTATGCCCATGTTTTACTTGTTTCTCTGGTTTGCGTCGCTCACCCATAGGTGAGGTTGGTGGATGATTGGGATTTTTTCCCTTAGTGCTTATGGGTTCTTTCTGTGCTTGGGGGATGTTCAGGGTGTTGGTGCTTTCATTGGCTTAAGGTGCTTTGTTCAATAGCCTTTGTTGTTGTTGTTGGAGCTTGGCTCTTTTTTGTGATTTGTCTATGGCTTCCATTCTTGTGTGGGAGAAGGCTCAGATTCCTCTATTTTTTGTCTTTGTGGAGTGGTGGCGTGTGGATGGTGTCGTGCCTGATGACCCATTGCGAGAGATGCCTTTGTTTCGTACAGTGGTTTCGGCATGGGCTCTTTTAGAGTGGCCACGTTGGATGTGGGTTTCAATGCCCTCCTGGCTGTGGTTTCTGCAATCGCTTTGCCTCTTGGAGGAGGTGTTTTACTGATTTGGGTTCCTCCTACTGGGCTATTAGATGCATGGGTGGGGGAAGAACTTTTTTCTGTCACAATGTTATTGTTGGATGCGTGGGTAGAAGTAAAGATTGGTTTTGGGCTTCTCCCATTGATAGTGGATCTACCCTTTGTCCTGTGGCTCTTATGGAGAACCACTTTGCCTGTAGGTTGTTCATTCTATTTTATGGATGGGGTTTAGGGTGGGGTTTCCTTCCTACCCATGGCCCTCAGCTACGATGTTTCTTGGTGAAGCTTCCTCATGTTGGGATCTTGAAGTGTTAGAGGCTAGGTGTCTTTGAGTGTTTCGTGCTCTCTCAATGTCTTGTGAAAGAGTGGCTTGTGGAAACAAAGTGTGCGCTCTGCAGTCTTGGTGTTGTGTTTGGACGAATACTTGTGTTTCCTGGTGGAGCCTCCTAATGTCTTGTTGCGCTGGAGGCTAAGTGCTTTGGAGTGTTTTGTGTGTGTTCAATGCCTTGTGGGGATAGAGTATGTGCTCTCTAACGTGAGATTGAAGATGGTGCCTTCCTCTGTTTCTAGGGTAGAGTTTCTTTGCCCCTTGTAGCTGGGTTGTGATGGAGGTTGTTGTCATTATAGGGTTTCTTTTGTTTCTTTGTTTGGACTGTCCATTTTAGCTGGTATGGACAATGATTTTGTTTCTTTTGGTGGCCAGATGATTGCTAATAGTTTTCAAGGGCTCGTTCTGGTTGGTTGTTTTTGGTTGAAATTTGTAGTTGACTTTGGGGATTTGTTGATGTCTATTGAGGTGTGTTTTTTGCTGGCCACGGTGAGGACTTAGCGCACGTTGTTTTCTCCTCTTTCATGGTTCCTATGGAGTTAGAAGAGTCTCCTATGGAGTGGGGACTTGTTTCATGAAGGAAGTTAGTAACTTTGGGCGGTCTCCTTTCTATGGTTGCTTGGATGTGGATGGGATTTGTGATTGGCTCTCCAGTCTAGAAATCTCTTCTCTTTGTGCTCCTATTGAAATGGGCTCCTTGTATGTTGCTTTGAAAAGCAGTTTTGTAGATGGGGGGTGGTTCTTCGATTGGAGGGGTGATGTTCTTTACTACAGGGTGATTTCAGATACCATTTTGTTACCCATTGTGAAAGGTTGGGGAGCCTTTCAAAATCCCTCTGTTATTTCACAGTCACCCCACCTGTCTGGGTGCTAGTTGTCTGCTATTAATGGCCTCTTTTGGCCCCTATGCTATAAGTAGCCAATTGTGGCCCTTCGTTCTATAAGAGGCCTTTTTAAGGAAGGTGGGATCTACAGACAATGTGACCTCTGTGGCCATGACATGTTACAGCTAGCGCCTTCTGTAATGTGTTGTTGATCTTTTGACAACCCTTGGGCTGTGGTTGTGTAAGGGTCAGCCCCCTTGTTTTGGCTGCTGATTAATATCAAAACATATAAGTATAATTATGATTCCTTCATCTTCTTATGTGATTCCTACCAAATGAACATTATAATCTCCTCTTGTGCATTTGAGATGGCCCTTCACCTTCTTACCATTCCATGATGCTCCAAACAAACAGATTGATGACTCTTTATATCCGAAAAGGCTGATGAGTTACGTCTAAGAGATGTGTCTTCTGTTTTTATGTTATGTCACCTTTCACTCACATCATTCCAAGACTCCCATGATTAATGATTAAATTTTACTAATTGCTGTCCCCATGATTGGTATAACTTAATGTTTATTGCTGGCCTCTTTCGACTAAGTCAAATCTGACTTGCTGACTGTCAGTGGTCATCTCTGCTGGCATGTCAATATTGCACCCCTTGATTCTTGAGGATATCACACCCTTTGTAATTTCTTTATTGCTTTCTGATGCATCGCATCCTTTGGTAAAGAATTACTAACACGTTGTTGGAAGATAATCACTATTTTGTTTATTGTTAATAGTATATATGCAATTGCCGGCTTTAGTCAATAACACTGCCTAAATTCTTCTTTTCTGGTTTACGTACATTACAACAGATGGCAGTTTATGTTATTGTTTATTATTATATTTGCTGACTTTAATGACTAATCATTACACTTCATAAGCGTTACATCTCTTCATAGGCAAGTGCTCTCTTAATGAATAGCTAATTATACTATCTTTTAGGAATCACTTCTACCTAAACTCTATAAAGTTCTTGCTCTTAGTATTAACTGATGTACAACATGTCATCTCAACTAATTGTTGTTATACTGTTTATCAGAAAAGTTCTTAATGAGATCGCTTCTTTATGAAATACACAGTCACTACTTTAATTATTATTTAAGTTCTTAATTCCGGTTGTTTGTTTAGGGTGGATATCTCTGGAAAGGAACAAAGAAAGAAAGAGGAATATCAGATAGGTGAAGATTTTCAAGGATTGATCATTGGAAGAAGCTACAAGGTTATCTAAACGAAGAAAAACCACAAGAGCATGTAACAAGACAAATATACCCATGGGGTGAGCTCAAGGAGTACTTGCAAAATTCTAGAAATATGAATGGATACAGCTGAAGAATGTTACTCAACGAATGGAATATTTCATAGAAGAAATATTAAAAAATGTATTTAATTTTAAAAAGAATGGGAAATTCCATCTTCTTAATGAAAGGAGGTAGAAGATATAATATTTTAATGTCCAGAATCTTCTAGGAGATAAATCTAAACCCTTGGTGTTGAGTGAATCTCCACTACTAATCTTGTAAGCCTTCTCTATAAAAGGCAAGGCATTTCTCATTTGAAAAGTTAGTTGCTAGGAGAGGCAGATGTTGATGCTATAGTAGTAAGATTTGAAAGGAATAAATTGTTGTAAAGGGCATTGAAGCTAATGCAAAGGAAAACATTGAAGTTATGGTGTCTTTCTATGATGTCCCTGTTTTAGCAAGTGCCTGGGGGCATCCCTTGTTAGCCCATCATTGCGACCCTCGTGGGCTTATGGCTAGTTTTGAGGGTCTCTGGGTGAGTACGTACTATTTATAGTAAGCCCTTTTTTGTCAGTTTCCATTTCTGGCAGGGTGTTTGAGTAGGTGATTTGACAGTGCAATATAGTCAGAATTGGTTAGAGTGGATATGATTAACTAATTGAGTCGACTTAATTAATTACATGTGTGGGCTTATATTAATGATAAATCATTAATTTATTAATGATGTTATATTGCCTTATGTTTGGTTTGTAAGTGAAGGGAAGTATATTTTTGAATATATTTGAATGATATGATTTTCATTTATTAAACTGCAAAGTGAAGCTTGAACACTTAAGTTATGTGAAGTGTCAATGAGAAGCTAAGATTTTCGTGGCTTCTTCAAGAAGCTGGTTTGCATGATAAGAGGTTTCAAAACTCTTATTGATGGTATCTTTTGAACATTTTTTACTTCTGAAAAATTGGAGAATTGCTTAGAGATAAGGGTTGCTCGAATTCAACAGCAAGAAATTGTGAATTTCTTGATTGTCTTTTGCACTTCGAATCAGTTTGGATGTTGATGAATTGTGAGCTTGTGGTTAGTATTTGAAAATTGGAGATTGCGATTATCATTGCTTGCGGCTTATGTTGGAAGCAAACGGTGGAGAGAACAACATCGTTGCCTTGATATTTATTAGCGTGGAGAACCTTGCTAGCCGACGCCATTACCTAACAGCCGTAGCCAACATTTGGGAGTCGTGGACTTAGCCATCAACCGCTATTTACTTCGGAAGAGCTGCAGCTAGCCTTTAACAAATGTGGAGTATATTCTAGTCTATTTGGGAATAGAGCCAGTAGGGCTGTTTACAATTGTATCAGAGTAGTTTCCTGCCAGCCTGCTCGGAATTGGGTTTTATTAATAGAGGGTGATAGATTTATCCCAGGTTATCATTGCACACGCAGGTGTAGAAATTCTCCACCACCTGGTGATCAGGAACAAGGAAATTTGGGAGAAAGATTTCCAGGCACTGCAAGTAATGAGGATCACAAAAAAGTTAGGGCAGTGTTCAGGAATATTGCACATAGCCAGCAGGAGTTGGCAGCTGGCTAGCAGCAGATAGCAACTGTCTATAATGAGCCTGACTGGCTCTTTGACGGAGATTAATGCAATTTCCGCTGATCACCATTTAAAATTCTAGATACTCTTCTCTTTAAAGAAGGATATCACCGTTTTGTAATTTTCAATTATAAATAAACCGGAAATTTAAACAATATTTCGATGCACAATTTCTTGTATCAATAATAATCTGAAATTGATTTGACTTAATATTGTTCATTCCATATACATCAATATCAAATTGGTGAAATGATTAACAATCGAGTCTACCTTGCAAGAGAAATTCTTTCATGCTAACCATGTAATGCTGGATGTGCTACGCAGCTGCATGTTGGTGTGCTGGATGCATATTTATACACCAACCGCAACATCCAATCGTACTATGCAATTCGTTGTCGTGCTCACACGTTGGACTTGCAGGCACGTTGCTGGAATCACTATGGCTGGAAATGTGAGATGACGCCAAAATCACTTCGAAAACCCTTCCTTACTACCCGCGATTCAGTCTCCAATCCAAATGCAGCCTTGGTAATTGACGTTACCACTAGAATGGATGTAAACTCCTCTCAGCAGTGTCCATTGTTTACTCCATTCATTGGATTAACAGAATCCATCTCAGTGCTAAACCTCTCAATCGAATTTATAATTCGATGAACACAAACTTTGCAGTCCTTGACAGATTTTTAGAATAAATTCGCACCCTCAATGTGCATAAACAAAGCTTCAAAACTCCTCTCTCAGATATAGATGAAACACAGTAGAGAGGTGATGCAACTACAATTTGTTAAACTTCAGCAACAAATTGCACAACCAATTCAATATCAAACCCTTATACCTCAACAAGGGATTTGATTTACAAATCAAAACTTCTCCTCAGAGAAAACAAACAAAATATAATATAATCAATCAATGCCAATCCCCATGAATGAGCCCATATTTATAATTATTTTTTGAAGCCACAGTTTCCCAAAAGAGCATTAGTTAACAACTCTCTTTTTTAACAACTTCTAAATTGTTATTATAATAATAAAGTATTATTATAATAACGTGGCTTTATTAATTAATAACTAGTATTAATTAATAAAAATTAATTAATAAATATGTACTCATGCAATAAATTCCTTATCCGCTGCTGGTGATGACCGACTGCCATAGCCACCCACTACACTGCCAAAAATGGCAATTGCCAAAAATAGACTTACTAAAATTAGTAAGTCTCCATCCAAAGAACTGCATACTCTGAGCACAGTTTGAAGTTCTGATCACTGCCGATACTACCCTGTCAGAGATAAACACTGACCAATTGACGTAAGTCCAAACTTACTGAAAATAGCAAGTCCGCCAACTAGGACCCTCAAAACCACGCGTCAACTCACGAGGGTCGCGATGATGAGATGACAAAGCCACTGCCAATACCTGCTAAAATTGGGGACATCACAGTCCTCCCTCCCCAAAATTGCTTGTCTTCAAGCCATCGAGTATCTCACCAAAACCTCCACCAGGATCCCATAAGAAACACGTGATATCCCGGCTATCTTGGAACCAACTGTAAACCCATGACATCAGCAGCACCAGTAACATAACCTGTATCATAACCCCAAGTGCCTGCACTGATGAAGTGGAGATTTGGACATTACCAGGCGATGACTCAACAGGAGAACTCATCATACCAAACTTCACTGACTCTCCCCAGTCATCCTGAAACCAATCCATCTTAGGCACAGACCATCTCTGCACCTGATGTAAATCCCGAACATGTGAGTTGAAAATGAGGTTGTAAACACTCAACACTGTATGGACTCGATCCCCAGTAGGATCATCATTGTCCTCATCCTCATGCTGTTGCGATGACTCTTCAATCTTATCTGTGTAAACCCACATGTCGTGGTTCACTGCCCCATTTGACCTCAGAGCACAAGTATGACCTTTAGATAAAGGCCCCTTGCACCAAAAGCAAACCTGTCTCCTCAGGTTCTCTCTGGAAGTATCATCAAATCTTCCCGTTGACTTCACAAATAATACAATGATTCTTAATAGCCACTTCACCTTAAAAATGAACATATCAACAGATTTAAACTTGAGTTAAATGTAGGATTGGTGGTGGAAGTAAATAGATTGTTATTATTATCTTCTCATAAATTTTGTTTGTGTTTTGCATGCACTCTGGAAGTTTGTACACAGGTGCTAACTAGTTCCGTGTGCCAAGATTGAGGGTAGATGTCGAAACAAGCAGTTGTACATGGAAGTACTCGAGCATTTCCCATTGAACTGACCAAGTATAATTAGAAGACAACGACCATGCTCTAGACAACAGAGAGAGCATAGTCGAGAAGCATGTGCTAGTATGCCAAACCTTTTTAAAAAATGATCACCAGGAATGTATTCATTAGATCCTTTACCAAAACTTATCTCTAAAATAACCATTGTAACTCACTTTGCCTGGGTTTATTGGTCATAATAAAATTAGAGAATTCAAAATACCTATTTAAAGTTTTCTTATGTAGACAGAAGATATACAAGAAGGGAATTCAATCTGCAAAACTGCAATTGTATTTAAAGTCTGAATCTGGATTTATGAGCCTACAAACTTCATGCACTGTTTGATTTATAGTAACTCTGATATTTAAAATGAAATATTGTATTATGTAGCCTTGGATGTTGTTTTCTTGACTGTCAGTTTTTCCTTTGAAGTGAAAAGAAAGCTGGATATTTCTTGCAGTATAGTCTCAGTAGCATAAGAAGTATGTGTCCTAGTTATGGCTATTCAACATTTTATTGCATTTCCAAATTCATTCTCAGCGTAAACTAATATATAGATCCTAGGAATGCATATGTTGATCCTTTTACTGCCTCTTCATCCAAAATGTGTTTTTCTTTTCATTTCTTGCTAGATGGAAAATGTGTTCAAAGATGATATATTCAAGCTAGTTGTTGAAGCATATTCACGACCAACAAAAATCATCCAGGGAAAAAATGTTAATTCTGCATTTCAGGTAACTCTTACTTTGTTTGATCATTCAAACCAGCATTTATTCTTCATCAAATTGATATTTTTGTTAATTTCAATATTGTTAGCTCACTCATATGCCGCTGTGCCCTTTCGTTACTTCTCACTTCTTTGTGAAGAAGATAAAAGGAACATACTAGACAATATCATTTATTTAGAACATAGCTCATCCTAAAGGTTTAGTTTAAGAGCTCACAAGTCAATAACATACCGTAAAACCTGGAAAAGGCCTACGTCTATAGGGCGTAAGTATTCTTATGGTAATTCTTTCTGATTGGCATTGTCATCTGTTTTTCTGCCTGATACATGTCTCGTTATTTACTTTCAGAGATTACGTTTTGTTTTCACCAAAGGGAAATATTGATTTTTATTAATGAAAACAAAGCCAGACATATACTTGAGTAATAATTTTTGGCAGTGCTCACATTTTCTTAGAAATTTTATTTAACTTGTTGGCTCATAATAAGTCACCCATATGTTGGAGTGCAATACCACTAAGAGGGGGGGGAAGGGCGTGAATCAGTGGTATAACAAATCTAATGTCAATTTTTACTTAAACAAACGAAGAACTGTGCAATGGAAACAAAATGGATAACAAGACAAGTAAGACACAAAGAATATAACACAAATTTTATCCTGAGTGGAAACCCTCTGGGGAATAAAACCACTCGAATTGCCTCACTAGCTTATGTGAAATATCAGTTTACAATGCCTCACTGGCTGTACATATGTCTCACTGAGAATGCTATCTCATTGATAGTCTTTTCAATGCCTCACTGGCTTTTTCTCACTTTACAACATCTGATTTATACAGAGTCGGGATATCTGAACAGGAATGGTAATCATAATCCAATACAATATATTTTTGAATACATGTGACACTTTGTACCAAACAGTACATCATATTAAATCAGGACAACTACATTCTCAACCAGATATATCTGATTTTTTAAACTAATGTGCACAATAAACCATATGAACAATGAATGTTTCATGAGAACCCAATCTCATTCTCTATACACTGATAATGTCCTCAATATCATGTTTAAATAATGTTCCATACTGATAAACTGAAATGGAATTGGCCTTTAAAACTGATTTGCAAGTTATCACAAACTGTCTTTGTATATCTGTCTGATTCAAAAACTGATTTTCATGTTCATCAAATAATGCTTTATGAAATGTGCAAATTTGTCTCTAACTATCGTTGTTAACCAAAGTTTACTCATAACAAAAAAAATAGAGTAACCAAGGTAACAAACTAAACCCTTATAAACCCGACACCAACGTAAATACTACATTAACAACAGAGTATACCAAACATGTATCAACATTAATAGGAAACCCCTAAATCAGCAAACCCGACATTACAAACTTCATAATGAACAATGAATAGACAATGTGTCGAATACACATCAGACTAGGGTTAGATCAAAACCCACAAGTGTTTGATCAATGAATAACAACATAGTCCAAACTTGGGTTAAACAAAGATCATGAAAGGGTTGCTAACTTTGAAAAAGAAGAAAACATAAACATAAAATGAACTCTCAGACCCGTAAGGACAAGACAATGCAAACCCTAGTATGAAGAAGATATAACAAGTAAAAAAAACATGTTCGTAAGCTCGGGTTTAGACAAAAGAGAATAACCTTGACAGAATGATTTATGACAAACTAATCATAGTTGAATCAAAGATTCAAGCAAAATATTATTGCGGACTAGATTAACAAACTAATCACATTTCGAAAGCAAAGATTGACTGCAAGATATGACAGAAGAAAGACCTTAACAGAAAGAGCATACAAGGATGACACTTGGAGAATGTGTCTTGCAACCAAATCCCGCATGTCTGCTCTCAAATCTTCCTTCACTATGCTTCACAATCTTATCTCAACTATCAAAGTGTCCATGTTTTTGCAGCCATCGAACACCCATAAAAAACTGTCATGGTGAATCAATTCCATTCTCTAGCTCGAGTTGTGCCCTAGCTCTTCAAGCTTTGGGTTTTCAAAGTGATAATTACAAAATACCTTTACAACTTACATGTCGATAACATTGAGTTACAAAGTACATGCCGATACTAATGGCATGTGTATCGGCATGTCTTTTCATACCTTGCATTACATTAATGCTCTCATCAAAGAAGCCAACTTCACAACCTTAGCACCATGGTGCTAAGTGTTGTGTTATACAACACTTAAAGCAATAAAGTCTATAATCAGTAAGGCAAGGCCGACCCAAAGGCTTGCCCTTTCTAATGACATCAAGTCATCTAAAATAATCAAGACATAATCCATTTTTCAATTATCTTTGAGCATGTAGATTGACTTTGAATGCAACTTTAAGAACATAGTGATGAACTTGTAGAGCACATTGTGCATTTCATAATCGAATTATCAACCTCAACATACAAATATGTTACTGATCACAAACTATGTCATTCATGTATCAAACTGAAACAAACTTCCTAAATGTATCAAATTATATCAAAAACATGTATCAAGTGCCCTGTCAATAATGTCATACTACAAAAACTGATTGTTATATCATTGAGTTTAATATAAGTAAGTACCATGAAACCAAGGGATCAATATCATGTAATCAAGCGATCAACCACACTGAATTGAAATGCAAATGTCATCAAAATTGCCACTAATGAACAGATCAATGCCAGGACAAATGCCATCAAACTAAATCACTAATGAGCATACTTGAAAAGTTAGTGTTTTGGGCATCAAGGACAACACAAGGAGAGGAGCAACACCATAAACCCAGTATAAACAAATGCTCATGATCATTAAAGTTGAGTACAATAATATTGTAATGTCCCCATTTTGAGCGAGCATTGGAGTTAGTGGATTTAGCCTATCATTGGGTCCTTGTAGGCTAATACTGGTGATTAGAGGACCTTGTTATGGGTTGTGGCCCCGTTTTGAAGGACTTACTATTTATAGTAAGTCAACAGTTGGTTCCACAGAGCTCAGATGATTTAGAGGAGTTATATGATGCTCTTAGATTTTATTTCCGGCTTTTGGTTTGGGCTCCAAGATTCTTGGAGGGAGCGTCTATTTTGAGTAAGTCACCCCGTCAGGTTCATTCATCATATTTCATCATCAGGATCACTCTTGTGCTGTCAGATTTTGATTCTGATGCTTTCTTAGTTGTTTACGCAAGACGGGTGAGTTATGATTATTATTTAATTAAATCGACTAAGGTTGCTATTTTATTGGGATTATATTTTGGGCATCGTAGTGTTATAGCTCGTTGGAACCAGGTGGAGAAGTTTTAAATTCTGAGCTCATAAAACAGGGACCTTATGTGTCAGAATATGGTTATTTTAATAAAAGGGTCTCTTTTCATCATTAAAGTGGAAAGGAATATAATAGTTTATTATATTTCAAATGTGCACATAAAGCATTGTCTTTATGTAAGTGTAATGTGTGATTAAGAAGCTAGGGTTCGATTTCTTGTGGAGAGATTATAAAAGACATGGAGAAGAAATCAAAAGCATTATTGATTATGCTATTCATTCATTCTTGTTTGGGTTCGAAATATGGAGACAAGGGTTTGGAAAAAACTTGCTGATTGAATTGGGAATTCAATTCAGTGTTTCGATCACTTTGAACTGGTGAAAGATTCCAGCGAATTGTGAGTGTTTCGTTGAAAGCATTACGACATTGGGAGGAAGAGCTTAGTGCTGCGTTTGATATTTGTGGGAAGTGCTAGACGTTTTTAAGGGAGAGAGCTTGCTGTTTGCTGGTCGTGGTTTTAGTAATGGGCGTGGACATTCCAAAACAGCAGCCGCCACAATTCTTATTGTTTGCAGCCAGCGTGAAGGAGTTTGAATATTGAACAGGTTCATTTATAATAAATTTCATGCTTGTTTTTGTGAAGGCATTGAATAATTTCAATTACGTTTTCAATAAGAATATTCAGAGATGGTGCTGATAATTTGTAATTGGGGTTTTGAATTTTAAATTAAATAGAAGGCATGGTTATTTGGATTTCAATGTAATTGGTGGTTAAAGAATATTGGTGGAATCATTATTTTACCTGGCAAACTGTGTTAAAAATTTATATCATATTACAAATCTAAAACAAATTCAAACTTTGAAAGCAAAAATCAGAGTTAGAGCCAGGCAGGCTCTTTACAAATATTCAGAGCTATCATAACACAAACTACGTCAGCAGAATTCTAGAGACCTTATCAACTACGAGAAAGATTCACAATGCCATAGGGAACTTAGTCAAACAAAAAATCCACCTCTATACCAGTATCCAATGACCAACCAAGCTTGTGAACCAAGCATAATCAGTTACATCCATATATTCAGTGGGTACAATTGTAATGCATGATGAGATTACAATGAATGAATCTGGATGATTTTGGATATGTTCCATGCAACATCTTATGGACAAAGTGCGACTAGAAACTCTTGTACCATGGATTCTTTTCCTTGATGGGGATCAAATAGGAGTCATCAACATTCAATAATAACTTTTTGATTCCATCAAGCTTTTGAGACACATGGTTTATTAGAGACAGATTATCTCAAATATAAAGGTTGCAAGTGATTCCTAAAAAATGTTCAAGTTAATGGAAATGATTCTCAATGTGGTGTTTTCTTTGCGCACTTCCCATGTCTGGAATTTTTTTACATTGACAAGTTCTCTGATAGAGCTATCTCTTGTAGACGAGAATTTTCGTTACATTTGTTTATGTTAAATTAATGAATTTAATGTGTGACTTAATAAAAAGGGAATGATCAAGCAATATATAGTATACATAGACTTCGTTTAATTGCTTAGTATTTTTAATCTCATGGATCTATATGAGTAGTTGTGCCCAACCATCATATGCATGCCTTAGTTATATCTTATTTAATTGGAATTTATAATCTAAATTAAACTCAAGCCAGGGAAAATTTGCCAATTGAAAAATTCAACGTATTATAAGCAACAATTGAATTAAACCTAAGTTGCTGATTTGGGTTCGGCTACAACAATAGGATATGGGTACATCATTTTTTTCCCTTGGGTACAGGTATGGGTGCTGCCACACACACATATCTACATATATATGTGTGTGTGTTCAAATATCAATTTTATAAATAGAAAAAGAAGAGTGATACTCATAAATCCATATTTGACAATAAAATTATACATAAAATATCTCATTCATATTCATAATTTGCAAAAGTGAAAATACTCAAGTCTCAAAATGTCATTAAACAATGAAAATTTAAATTACAATTGATGTTTAATATTCATATTTTCTTCATTAGAAGCATCATACACAATCTTGGGTACTTCGTATTTTGATTCTAAATATTTAAAGGCTTAATACAAAGATTCGTTGGGTATATTTATACAAATATTTGATCAGAATTTAAATGTAATGCATATTTCATTTCATATGCATGCACATAGTATGGTATATTTGCTTCGGTTACAACCCTTCGGTACTTCTTGGGTGCTTGAGTTCCCTGTGGGTCCTTCACAAAGGACTTGAGGACCTAGCCAAACCTGTACAAGGACCTAGGTTTTACGAGTTGTAATGCCCCCTTCCTAATTTGCCCTTAAATTACAATTGAACAAATTAGGGTTAGGGTTACATCTTACCAATTAAATCTCTATAATAATGTGCCCCAAGGCCTAAATCCCTACAATCATAAACAATATAAAATATACACATGCATATATATTTTCAGTTAGAGTTAGGCAAACCACATCATATTCATAGGTTATCAATAATGCTACACAAACATATTAGGGTTTGGAGGAAGAGACATGATGGGTCCACTCGAAGCTATTTCTATACCAAGTCCAAGATGGATGTCTACCACAACCCTCTCACTTGGTGGCTTGTACCTGCTTTCCCCATTCTGCCTCATCTCTTGGAAAACACATACATCTTTGGAGCAAGCTACAAAGCATCATTTCAATTGCAAACTTAAAACTTTAAGCTTGTGAGTGGAATAAATATGACCATGGGTAAGGGGAGGAAAGCGGAGGGCAGTAACAAGCAAAGGCAGGGCACCCAAGATTTTAGTCGATGACGTGACAGAGTGATTTTTGAGGATGGAGCTTCTGGAAGATTCCTGCGTAGTGTTTTTCGGATTTGGTACTGTCAAGATGTTGTTTCATGTAATTATACTTTAGTTATACGCTGTATGGGCTATGACCGGAGGTTTTCTTGCTGCTTTTTACCTCTCGGTATGCTCTTGAACTAGGATTGATGTACTTTTATTATATTTAATAAATATCATCTCGGCTTCGGTCCCTTATCCATAAAAAAATATATAATCAAATACAGGTGTATTTAATAGTGAAATCATATATGTGTGTGTGTGTGTGTGTAAGAAATATATATTAATAACAATGAATTAGATAAATTTATGTTATATATAAATTATATATAAGAGATTGTGATTATATATATATTCTATAAGGAATAAACAATCTTATATAGTCTATTGTATATATTATATGTAACACTGAAATTCATGTCAAAGATAATTGAAGTACACATATATAAATATATAATGTTGAAATTGATATTCTGTAAATCAAAATTACTTAAATGATAAATGGATGATTATATAACTCTGAGGCTTATATTCTGATTTTTATAATGTTCATATGTATTAATTCAACATTCTGGGATAAAATTCCTATTTTTTGCTTATACATTTATATGTATATCCACTAACTAGTTATGATGATATAGAGATCATATGGAGTGAATTTTATATTCATTAAGGATTGATCCTATATATCTGGATGGGACTAATTGGGACTAATGGAAATTGTTATAGTTTCCTTAGTCTCGAGATTGTTATAATCTCATGTAGGCAGTACATATACTAATATTAGTCATACGCATATGCGTAGACTTGGATAACGTCTATCGTTTCCAAGAGAATCTTAGGACCAGTGCTCTATGGGAAGACGTGATGATACTCCGGGTTGCTTAGAATGGATCCTATATCCTTCAAGCGGAGAACCTAGAATCCTGTGAAGCCCACCCTAGAGGCAGCTCTTAGGATCAAATCCCCTTTACTAACTTAGAATATAGAGATAATGGGTTGAATATTATATATTATCTTCTACTAATAATGGTTTTGCATGGAACTTATCTAAGGAAAACAAGACGAGACATTACAGTGGTATCAGAGCATGATCTTGCCATCCTGCAGGGTAAAAGATAAACAAGGTATCATTTTAGTGATTGAAAAAGAATCTAAACATATGTATATACTATATACTTGAGGTAATATCAATAAGATTATATATATGAAACAAATTATACCAATTATGGATAGACTATAAGTAAATTTGTGTGATTACATTGCTTATATATGTGTCTTACCTCATAATCGATCAAAATGAATGAAGTGAGTTGGGGAATTACAATTTATCGGTTCTCCCAAGCTAAGTAGGCTACCCCAAGAGATAGAATTGTCGTGGTGGAACATTCCTGGCTCTTGTGGGCCAAGAGGTGAGTTGTCATAGGAGAATGTTGCGCGCTCTTGGGCTTAGTTGGGTTGAGCAGTTTACATGCACCCTCTTGCAACTTTCCTACCAAACTAAATCATGATTGATTATGATAGACACATTTAGCCTTCTTTGTTTTCTAATCAATAAGAATGAATCTCAAAATGTGTATTATGTGTATACTCTATGTATTGTTTGTCTTTTCATGCATCAATGTGTATACTTTGTGTATGCTCTCTGTCTTCATTCATTAGTATGCTTCGTGTCTTCATGCATTAATTTGTTTGCTTCGTGTCTTCCTAAATTCATACATCCATTCCATGTTTTTAGATGTATGGCCTTAATTTTGATTGATCTAGAACAATTTACAGTAACAACATGCAAATGATGATCTCGACACCATTATGAAATCGTTTAGATAGATCATAATTCACTTTCTATATAAATTAGGATAGATAGCTATGATAATAATTGTTTGAGGACAAACAATTTTGGGAGGGGCAGTCTGTCATAAGCCGTAATTAAGGTACAATACAAATATATTTCTTAATTCATATATTAATACAATGTGTTCAAATATACTATGTGTTGATTATTAATTAATTCTTCATTTAATTATATTAATCATTATTAATAATATTGAACAATCAATAATATTAATTAATATTATTAACCAATAATACTAATGAAAATTAATCCATATTAACCACACCAGTAATATTAATAAATAATTATTATTATTGATCAATATATATCAATTCAATAATATTAATAAATAATTAATAATAATACTAATCGATATATTAGTATTAATACTGTAATCCAAGATATCCGTAAACTATCCTATCGAATGTATCTTAAAAGAGATACACAAACAACTTTCGAATCAAGGAAACCAGCAAATGGGACATTAGACAAATCGCATAAATTCTCCATGGAGGCAACGATTGATGGAAAAGAGACGTGTATCATGGATTTGAAGAGGTATGTCCCTCCATGGAGGTATAAAACTGAATCGAAACACTTCCTCGATGGGGGGAGAGGAAATATTTTGAGATTAATCATGAGAGAGAGGTCACAATATTGCTGGTAAGCATCGAATAGCAAATAGTTGGCCGTGACTTACGTATTGTTACTACTTTACAGAATATTGTACTATGAAAGGCTAAAATGATCATAAATATTGCTGGTAGAAATCAGTAAGTAATATTACATCAGAATAGGAATATATATTATAATATATATTTATATTAATATCAGTAATATTATGGAGGAAGAATAAGAGATTATAAATATAATTGATATTCTTTAAGGAACTTCAAGGAAGAGATGGGGAAGGGAAATAAATCATTTACTGTGTTGTAAGTACAGTGTGACAGCAAATAAGGCTGGAAGTATTTGAGTTCGATATTCACTTATGGAATATATATATATATATATGTGTTTGTGGATGGGAAGCCTGTATATGGTCTTATATATATAAGATTAGATAGTTCTATGATATACGAATATATGTATATTTTAGAAGATATGAAATTATAATATTTCTATAAAAGTGCTATTATATATATATAACAATGAATTAGATAAATTTATGTTATATATAAATTATATATGAGAGATTGTGATTATATATGTATTCTATAAGGAAGAAACAATCTTATATAGTCTATTGTATATTTTATATGTAACACTAAAATTCATGTCAAAGATAATCGAAGTATATTCATATATGTGTGTGTGTGTGTGTGTGTGTGTGACGCAAGGCGGGTCAGTAGATGGGGCCAAAGGCACTCCCAAACACCAAACCAGCTTGCAAAATACAACACGAAAGCTTTAAACACGGAGAGGGAGAAAAGGAATGCAGAGACTTTTATTTATTTATCAAACTTCATACATGTCGGGATGTGAGGCCTTCCCGGTTACGGCCATATACATTCAAAACAATCCTCATGCATGCGAGATCCACAATCTCGCAGCTTTCTTCGTTTACAGTTCTCTATCGATCTTTCTCCTATGATTTGTTCCCCTCAACTATGAATAGAAACAATACATTTATACAAGAGACA
Source organism: Thuja plicata (assembly GCA_018584345.1). Classification (NCBI taxonomy): domain Eukaryota; kingdom Viridiplantae; phylum Streptophyta; class Pinopsida; order Cupressales; family Cupressaceae; genus Thuja; species Thuja plicata. The sequence continues at coordinate 976,493 of MU227669.1, forward strand.
ATCGAAAAGGTTGCCTCCGAAAGATCCTAAAGATACGCATAGGAGGAAACAACGACCCAGATTTAGGTCCACATGTTTCCCAATGGGAGATCGGAAATTAATGCTAAGACTAAAAATTAATTGCAGATGTTGGCCAGAAGAATCAATAGACAAAACCTACTCGGCGAGACAGAAACAGAAAGAACCACCGAGCAGACAGGAACAACAACCGAGACGTTCGGTGAAACCGAGCCAAAGCGAGTAACCGAGTCGACGAGGAACCGAGCCTTCCACCGAGAACTCCAAAGCAATTTACCGAATGTCTCCACCAAGCTTCCGAGCTCCAAAAGCAAAACATATGTATGTTTGATACAAGATTGCCATGAACCCAAGATGCTCCTACATCATGAGTGAGGTACAACCTGAGCTGAATCCAACTCAGATTGAGAAATCCATGTAGAATCTTCAATCGGTCTATTCTTCCACTTTACCAAGTATTCTATACATAATCCTTTACTCTCGTACTTCTGCCAATTCTTTGTTCCAAAATATGTTCAGCTTCTTGTATATGTTTCTTAGGATCATCATTCGGTATTGTCACTTCTTTATCAGGTTCATGATACTCGTACAAATCTGAGATATTGAATACAGGTGATATATCCATGTTATTAGGCAACTCCACTTCATAAGTATTTCCACTGTCAAACTTCCTCAAAATCTTGCAAGGACCAAATTTCTTCATCTTCAATTTACCATATGTTCCAACAAGAAATCTAACTCTCTTCAAATGAACCATCACTTCATTACCAACCTCGAAAACCTTCTGTCTTCTTGATCCATCTGCACTATCCTTGTATTTCTGATTACTTTGCTGCAACTTATGTTTCACTTCCTCATGCAATGACTTCATAAAGTCGGCAAATTCTTCTCCTTCATCACTTCTTTTCTCTTCTCCAACAATATCTCTCAAATCTGATATACCTCTCAGTTGAGTGCCAGTAACAATCTGAAAGGGTGTCTTGCCAGTACTCCTATTCACTGAATTGTTATATGCAAACTCTTCTTGTGCTAACATCACATCCCAATTACTCGGTTTCTCTCCAACTAAGCATCTCAACAAGTTACTCAAACTTCGGTTTACAACCTTTGTTTGTCCATCAATCTGTGGATGAAATGTAGAACTATACTTCAACTCGGTGTCTAGCTTTTTCCAAAGTGTTTTCCAAAAATAGCCAACAAACTTACTGTCTCAGTCAGAGATGATACTCTTCGGTAATGCATGCAATCTGACAATCTCTTTGAAGAAAAGATCTTCTATATGCACTGCATCTGATGTTTTCCTACATGGTATAAAATGTGGCATTTTTTAAAATCTATCCGCAACAACAAATATGGAATCATTACCTCTTGCTGTCCTCGGTAAGCCAAGAACAAAATCCATGCTGATATCACTCCAAGGTCTCTCAGGAACAGAAATCAGTGTATACAATCCAGTATTCTGACTTACTCCTTTTGCAACTTGACAAACTCCACAACTCTTCACAAATTTCTGAACATCTTTATACAACTGAGGCCAAAAATACCTCTCCTTCAGTAAACTCAATGTTTTATCAATGCCAAAATGTCCTACCCAGCCACTACTATGTTTCTTCTTTATCAAATTGGTTCTCATTGATCCTCTCGGTATACATAACTTAACTCCTTTGAAAAACATATCTTCTCAAGAATGAAATAGTCTTCAAACTTACTCGGTTGTTCTGGAATAGGTGCTCTACACATTCTCCATGGCTCCGAAAAATCAAGGTCAGTTTCATACAAATTCTTCATATGATCAAAACCAAGAACTTCAATTCTCATTTTAGTCATCAAAGATCTTGTTCTGCTCAATGCATCAGCCACTCGGTTGGATACTCCACTCTTATGCTTTATCACAAATGTGAAACTTTGTAAATTCTCTACCCATTTCATATGTCTTTGTTTCAACTTATTCTGACTACTCAAATACTGTAAAGCCTTATGATTAGTATACAACACAAATTCACATGGCATCAAATAATGTCTCCACTTCTTTAGGGCTTGACCAATAGCATAGAATTCTTGATCATATACATAATATTTCCTTTTTGCATCATTCAACTTCTCACTAAAGAAAGCAACAGGTTTACCCTCTTGAGTCAACACAACTCCTATTGCATTGTCGCTTGCATCACACTCATCTTGGAATACCTTATTGAAATTAGGTAAGGCTAACACAGGCAATTCAGCAACCTTCTTCTTCTAAGTCTCAAAACTCTTATCAGCTCTATGAATCCACTTGAACTCTCTTGTCTCAGTCATAGCATTACAAATAGAATTGAAATTTCTGATAAACTTTCGGTAAAAACCTGCTAATCCATGAAATTATCTCACCTCACTGACATTCTCAGATGTAGGCCAATCAAGTATAGCTTCAACCTTCTCAGGATCCATCTTCAAACCATCAGCTAAAATCAAAAATCCTATATACACAAGTTCTTCTTTCATGAAGGAACACTTTTTCAAATTAACCAGCAACTTTTCCTCTTTCAATCTCTGCAATACCTATCTAATGGGCAACAAATGCTCTTCTCTGGTCTTACTGAATATTAGTTTGTCATCCAAATATACAATCACAAATTTACCCAAGAATTTCTTCAAAACCTCATAAAAGTACTCGGTGCATTAGTTAAACCAAAAGGCATAACCAACCACTCATACAAACCTTCTTTTGTCTTGAAAGCAGTCTTCCTTTCATCACCTTCTTTGATTTTGATCTGATGATATCCACTCTTCAAATCAATCTTGGTAAAATATTTTGCTGCACTCAAACAATCCATTATATCATCCATCCTCGGTATAGGGAACAGATACTTCACTGTGATTTTGTTAATAGCTCTTGAATCAGTACACATTCGCCATTCTCCATTCTTCTTAGGTGCTAACACAGCTGGTATCGCACATGGACTCAATTTCTCTAATCAAACCTTTCTGCAACAACTCATTAACTTTTCGGTTGAGTTCCTCATTCTCGGTCGGTGTCAATCGGTGTGGTGTCTTGTTTGGCAAACTAGCTCCAGGAATCAGATCCATACAATGACTAATATCTCTCATCGGTGGCAAACCATCACTTACATTATCTGAAATGATTTCTTTGTAGTCGGTGAGCAACTTCTCAACTTCTGCAGGAATTGTATCTTCTATTTTCTCACTCGGTTTGTTAGGAATCAAAGCATAGCAGATATCATTTCTCTTTAGATCCTTAACAAATTGTCTACCTTCCATCAAACAAACCTTCACAGATGTAAATATCTCACCACCAGATTCTTCAACCGAAGGTAACAAGATTTGTCTGTTTCCATCAGCCCAAATAGTATGTTTGTTCAATCTCCCATCAAGTATAGCATGTCTATCATATTGCCAAGGTCTACCCAACAAAATATGACAACAATCCATAGGCATGATATCACACAACACCTTATCATAATACTTTCCAATTTTCAGAGTTCACAAAACATTGTTCACTTACCATGAGTGTATGATCATCCTTGACCCATGAAATTTTATAGGGCTTTGGGTGCTTCAATCTCTCCAACTACAACTTTGTAACCATGTCCTCGGATGCCAAATTCTCAGAACTTCTGCTATCAACAATCACTTTCCAAACTTGGTCTGCAACTCTGCATTTGGTCTTGAACAAACTTTTCCTCACTGGATCTTCCTTATTTTCACTCCACAATATTCTTCTGACCATCAGGTTTCCTTCCTTTTCAGGTTCATTCGGTGAATCTTCTTGTACCAATGCATTTCTGCTACTACTGACTTTCTTGCTTGCATGTGTACACTCAAATGATCTATGTCCTCCACAATTGTAACAAGTTCCTTGGAATCCACTTCTGTTATAGCCACCTCGGGAGTAATTACCTCTTCCTCTGCATGAACGTCCACCTCTCCACTCGGTCTTGCCTTTGTCTTGATTTGTCTTGTCTTGATCAGATCTAGGATTTTCACCATAAGATCTACCTCTTCCTCTTTGTCTTTGCTCATGTCTTTTGTTCAATTTCTCCTCAGCTTTCAGGGCAAACTGATAAGCTTATTCAATACTTTCCATCTTTACCAAACTGATCTCTTCTTGAATAGAACTCCTTAATCCATTTAGTTATCTTGCAATTCTTTCCATGTCATCTTCAGCATGTCCAGATCTGATATCTAATCTGTAGAATTCCTCACTGTAATCCTTCACCGAGATATCTTTCTGCTTCAACCTTTGCATTCTCCTAACTAGGTTAATCTGATAATCACAAGGTAGAAACTTGCCCTTCAATTTGTTTATCATTTTGTCCCATTCCTTGATCTTGTCTTTTCCTTTCTTCTTTCGATTCAATTGCAAATGCTCCCACCACAAGGATGCATGACCTTTCAACTTTGTGCTTGCAATCTTCACCTTTTTCTCCTCTGATACATTCTCATATTCATAGTATTTTTCCATCTCGGTTATCCAGTCTATCAACTCATCTGAATCCAGCTTTCCACTACTCAGGAGGATTAAACTGTGGTGTGGACTTCAAATTTGTCAAAGCTTGCGAGAGTCTTTCTTCTCTTGGATCTGTCACAGGTGCAGGTGCGGCTTCTGCCTGCACTTCTTCGACTTCATCACTAACATCCTCAAGATGTCTTCCTCGGCGTTGGGCTGTCTCAACAGCTTCCAATCTAGCAACAATCTGCCTTAGCACATCAACTAGGCCTAGATCTACATCTCGCTTCCCTTGAACCATCTTGAAATCCTCTACAATTGTAGGTCAGATCGTGATCTGCTACCCCACAACAATAACCAATTATGATTTACAAGAAGGAACCTCAGATCTTTCCTCGCTCTGATACTACTTGACGCAAGGCGGGTCGGTAGATGGGGCCAAAGGCACTCCCAAACATCAAACCAGCGTGCAGGACACAACACGAAAGCTTTAAACACAAAGAGGGAGAGAAGGAATGCAAAGACTTTTATTTATTTATCAAACTTCATACATGTCAGGTTGTGAGGCCTTCCTACTTACGGCCATATACATTCAAAACATTCAAAGAACAATCCTCATGCATGCGAGATCCACAAACTCGCAGCTTTCTTCGTTTACAATTCCCTATCAATCTATCTCCTATGATCTGCTCCCCTCAACTATGAATAGAAACAATACATTTATACAAGAGGCAAGCGAAAAGGTTGGCCTTGAAAGATCCTAAAGATCCGCATAGGAGGAAGCAACGACCCAGATTTAGGTCCACACGTTCCCCAATGAGATATCCGAAATTAATGCTGAGACTAAAAATTAACTGCAGATGTCGGCCGGAAGAACTAACAGACAAAACCTACTTGGTGAGACAGGAACAGAAAGAACCACCGAGTAGACAGGAATAGCAACCGAGACCGTTCGGTGAAACCGAGCCAAAGCAAGTAACTGAGTCGACGAGGAACCAACCACCGAGAACTCGAAAGCAGTTTATTGAATGTGTCCACCAAGGTACCAAGCCCCAAAAGAAAAAAAATATTTTTGTTTGATACAAGATTGGCCATGAACTCAAGATGCTCCTGCATCAGTGTGTGTGTGATACACACACACACACATATATATATAAATATATAATATTGAAATTCATATTCTGTAAATCATAATTACATGTGACTGATTTTTAAATGATAAATGGATGATTATATAACTCTGAGGCTTATATTCTGATTTTTATAATGTTCATATGTAGTAATTGAGCATTCTGGGATAAAATTCTTATTTTTTGCTTATACATTTATATGTATATCCACTAACTAGTTATGATGATATAGAGATCATAGGGAGTGTATTTTATATTCATTAAGGATTGATCCTATAGCTGGAGGGGACTAATGGAAATTGTTACAGTTTCCTTAGTCTGGAGATTGTTATAATCTCATGGAGGCAGTGTATATACTAATATCAGTCATATGCATATGCGTAGGCTTCGATAATGTATATCGTTTCCAAGAGAATCTTAGGAGTCGTGCTCTATGGAAAGACGTTATGATAATCCGGGTTTTTTTGAATGGATCCTATATCCTTCAAGCGGAGAACTTGGAATCTTGTGAAGCCCGACCTAGAAGTAGCCTTTAGGATCAAATCCCCCTTACTAACTTAGAGTATAGAGATAATGGGCTGAATATTATATATTATCTTCTACTAATAATGGTTTTGCAGGGAACTTATATAAGGAAAACAAGATGAGACATTACAGTGGTACCAGAGCATGATCCTACCATCTTGCAGGGTAAAATATAAACAAGGAGTCATTTTAGTGAATGAAAAAGAATCTAAACATATGTGTATACTTGAGGTAATATTGATAAGATTATATATATGAAACAAATTATACCAATTATGGATAGACTATAAATAAATTGTTGTGATTACATTGCTTATATATGTGTGACTTACCTCATAGTCGATCAGAATGAATGAAGTTAAGGAATTACAATTTATCGGTTCTCCCAAGCTAAGTAGTCTACCCCAAGAGATGGAATTGTCGTGGTGGAACATTCCTGACTCTTGTGGGCCAAGATGTGAGTTGTCATAGGAGGATGTTGCGCGCTCTTGAGTGTTGGGTTCAACAGTTTACAGGCACCCTCTTGAGACTTTCCTACCAAACTAAATCATGATTGATTATGAAAGACGCATTTAGCCTTCTTTCTTTTCTACTCAATAAGAATGAATCTCACAATGTGTATTATGTGTATACTCTATGTATGCTTTGTCTCTTCATGCATCAATGTGTATACCTCATGTACGCTCCTTGTCTTCATGCATTAATATGCTTCGTGTCTTCATGCATTAATGTGTATGCTTCGTGTCTTCCTATATTCATACATGTATTCCATGTTTTCAGATGTATGGCCTTAATTTTTATTTATCTAGAACAATTTAGAGTAACAACATGCAAATGATGATCTTGATAACATTATGAAATCATTTACATAGATCATAATTCGCTTTCTATATAAATTAGGATAGATAGCTATGATAATAATTGCTTGAGGACAAGCAATTTTGGGAGGGGCAGTCTGTCATGAGCCGTAATTAAGGTACAATACAAATATATTTTTTAATTCATATATAATGTATTCAAATATACTATGCTTTGATTATTATTTAATTCTTCATTTAATTATATTAATCAGTATTAATAATATTAAAAAAATATGTAATATTGAACAGTTAATAATATTAATCAATATTATTAGCAAATAATACTAATGAAAATTAATCAATTTTAACCACACCAGTAATATTAATAAATAATTAATATTATTGATCAATATAAATCAATTCAAAAATATTATTCAATAATTATTAATAATACTAATCGATATAATAGTATTAAATTATTAATAAAGTAATCCAAGATATCCGTAAACTATCCTATCGAATGTATCTTAAAAGAGATACACAAATAACTTTCGAATCAAGGAAAACAGCGAATGGGAGGGGTGGTCGTCGGTCAAAGACATTAGACAAATTGCATAAATTCTCCATTGAGGCAACGATTGATGGAAAAGAGACGTGTCTCATGGATTTGAAGAGGTATGTACCTCACATACATGGAGGTATAAAACTGAATCGAAACACTTCCTGGACGGGGGGAGAGGAAATATTTTGAGACTAATCATGAGAGAGAGGTCACAAGTAAATATAATATATATACTATTATTGCCGGTAAGCATCGAATAGCAAATAGTTAGCTGTGGCTTACGTATTGTTACTATATTGTACTATGAAAGGCTAAAAGGATCATAAATATTGCTTGCAGAAATCAGCAAGTGATATTATATATATATATATATATATATATATATAATATGGAAGAAGAATAAGAGATTATAAATATAATTGATATTCTTAAAGGAAGAGATGAGGAAGGGGAATAAATCATTTACTGTGCTTACAGTGTGACAGCAAATAAGACTGAAAGTATTTGAGTTTGATATTCATTTATGAAATATATATATATAAAAGATAGGAAGCCAGTATATGGTCTTATATATAAGATTAGATAGTTCTATGATATACAAATATATGTATATTTTGTAAGACATGAAATTATAATATTTTTATAAATGTGTTATATATTCGGCTGGAAGTATTTGAGTTTGATATTCCTTTATGAAATATATATATATATGGATGGGAAGCCAGTATATGGTCTTATATATAAGATTAGATAGTTCTATGATATACGAATATATGTATATTTTGTAAGACATGAAATTATAATATTTCTATATATATATATTAACAAAGTATAATCAGATATAGATGTATATAATAGTGAGGTCAGATATATATATATACTATAAGGAATAAATAATCTTATATAGTATAGTCCATTGTATATATTATATTTAACACTGAGATTCATGTCAAATATAATTGAAGTGTGTGTGTGAGATATATATATACACACATATACATGTATATAAATATATAATGTTGAAATTGATATTTTGTAAATCAGAATTACATGTGACTCTGATTTTAAATGATAAATGGATGATTATATAACTCTGAGGCTTATATTCTGATTTTTATAATGTTCATATGTATTGATTCAGCATTCTTGGATAAAATTCCTATTTTTTGCTTATACATTTATATGTATATGCACTAACTAATGATGATATAGAGATCATATGGAGTGAATTTTATATGCATTAAGGATTGATTCTATATCTGGAGGGGACTTATGGAAATTGTTATAGTTTCCTTAGTCTCAAGATTGTTATAATCTCATGTAGGCAGTATATATACTGATATCAGTCATATGCATATGCGTAGGCTTGGATAATGTCTATCATTTCCAAGAGAATCTTAGGAGCAGTGCTCTATGGGAAGACGTGCCGATAGTCCGGGTTGCTTAGAATGGATCTTATACCCTTCAAGCGGAGAACCTGGAATCCTGTGAAGCCCGACCTAGAGGAAGCTCTTAGGATCAAATCTCCCTTAATAACTTAGAATATAGAGATAATGGGTTGAATATTATATATTATCTTCTACTAATAATGGTTTTGTAGGGAACTTATATAAGGAAAACAAGACGGGACATTATAGTATTCGACAAGTAGGAGAATGTTGTGAATTAAGGTGTTTCAACCTACACAAGTTCCTAATTTTATTTATTTATTTATTATTTGACATTTTTCCGTAATTATTTGACATTTTATAATATATATTATTTGTTCTCCACCTAAAATGGGGATTTGGAATTTATGTAAGCATTTGATGTCATTTGTCGATACTTTGATCCATTAGTTGTATGTAAGTAAATTTGGAGTGTGCCTCTTTCATGAGATTCTATGACAAGTTATGACAAAATCTTATGATATATAAGAGCCAAGAATAGGAGTTACTTTGGAATCTTAACAAACTATGATAGGCTTTATTATTTGTCATATAGGTCCTATTTTGAGATGGTTTGTTTTGACACATTAGGCACCCATGTTGAATGGGTTGAATTGTAACTTATAGGTGATTTATTGACTTGCTAGTTTTAGCAATTTGAGGGAATTTTGGAAAATGGCATTGGATGTTGAATCCCAAGTTGGGCACCATATCACCAAAGGTTTTGCACATGGTTTTGTAAACCTAAAGTTATTTCCAACTAGTTCATTTATCTCTAAACTGGTACTTAAGGAAATAGTTTCGAGTATGAGAGTTTGTAGGAGCACAAGTGTTGTAAGACTGCTACTGAAATTCTTCCAAGAATAGTTTGTAGACTCACCACTATTTTTGTCTGACAAAAAAATTCAGAGTTATAATGTTGAGCTTTTGGCGGTTGCTTGTAATTATTTTGACGATTATTTAATAAAAAATCATTGAGTCTGTACAGAGACTCGTGGAACACGTTAATGACATGGGATGCACCTAGGATGCAAATAAATCTGTATTTTTTTCTCGTATAAAAGCCAACACTCCCCTCTCACTTCCTCGCACACCCTTCTTGCATACATTTAAGATAATTAAAGAATTTTTAGGCAAATTTGAAGGGCAGATTTTAATAATTTCAAGGGAAAAGTAGTATGTTTTTTGTTTCTTTTGTTTTTTGCAAGCATTTAAATTCATTTTAGCTATTAAAATCTAGCATGTAGATTGTAAACAATTCATAATTTCATGGTATTTAGTAGTATTTGCAATTTTACTTTCAAAAATTGGATTTAGGAACATTTTTTTCATTTATACTTATTTTTTAAACGAAATAATTGTTTTTGTATAAACAAATTATTTATGTGATTTATACTTTTTTGGTAAGAAGATCAATAGGCTATATTGAATATATGTTTTTTTTTGTATTAAAAATTCAAAATTTTATGCTTTGTACTTAGATACAATAGAAGATAGAGAATTGTTGGCCTTTGGTTCAGGCTCCCATTGCGCATCATGCTTGGAATCAACCCAAATGATGCTGGTTACAAGTTTTTGTCCCCTCTGGAGCCAAAGTCCTCTCTTGGATATATGTTGTACATGGACCGATGCCTCAGACAATCATTTGGATAAGATGCTAGAACCTATATCATTGAGGCAACTAAAGAGACAAAGTTAGTTGTGAAAGAACAAAAGAAACATTGTTGAAAGTATGGCTGCACTATTCTTTTAGATGGATGGACAGATGGAAAGAACCCCGCCATTATCAACTTTTTGGTACCTTCAAATAGTGAGGTAATTTTTTTTGAATTCAACTCATCTTTGACAAGGTATATTTTTATGGTAGAAACTTTGAGCCTAATGTTGGAGGAAGTTGCATTAGAGGTGGGCATAGACAATGTAGTGCAAATTATAACTAACAATTAAGCAATGTATGGGCAACTAGGAGATTGCTCCAAGAGAGGCATTTGCCAGTCTTTTGTACCCCTTGCACAACACATTGTCTTGACCTTCTTTTGGAGAGAATAGGAAAAGTAAGTTGGTTGAGAGTGGTTGTTGAGGATATAAGAAGCATAACAAAATTTATTTATAATCACCCTTGGGTTCTTTTTTGTGATGAGAGATAACACCAAAGGGAAAGAGTTGGAGGAATCAAGTGTCACAAGGTTTGTAATGATATTTCGAACATTGCAAAATATTATTGACTTTTTGACTTGTTTGAAATAAATATGTGATCCAAGCAGTTAGAATCATCATATTTAAAGAATCCTTAAGGAGAGAGGATAGCAAGTATAGTCTTCAACAACCTCTTTGCACAAAGAGCTATTGAGATTACCAAGGTAACCTCAACTTCTTTTATAATTCAAATTGAATTTTTTTTTTTTAATTTTAAGTGTTTACTTTCATTATAAATTTGTAACATTAATTTGTTGTGTTTTTAGGTGTCGAAACCCTTGGTTAGAATTTTATGCTTTGTAGATGGGATCAAAAACCAATGGGGTACTATTGTTACATGAAATCACACCTTGCTAGAGTCAAGTTCTACATTCCAATTACATAATGTAAACAACTTCAATGTGTGGGACTACTGCAAATGAGATTGAATCTTCAAAGAAGGCCAACTTCCTTTCTAATCTAGATGCAGAGTATTGGTCCAACCCAACACTTAGAAACCCTACTCTAATCCTCATCTATGAACTTGCAAGGAAAAAGGGAGAGAGAATGCAGATAATGAAACTAGAGGTGATGCATCAAGATTAGATGGTTGTCGTCTATTCCACTAACTGTTACAAGTATACATGGAGGCTATAGTTTCATAGGGCATTGGAAGGAAAGAAGAGATTCACACCCAACACTGATAAATGTAATTAACACAACACAACGATACATTCAAACATTGAGGTAAGAGTAATCTATGCAACATATTTAAAGGAGAGAAGAGGTAAAATGACTATTTTATTCATAGAAAAGGCATATGCCTACTTATAGTTGTAGAATGCATAAAAATGCAATGTCTGCCAAAGAATCTAGGAAGATCCAACCCTTTACAATAGGGCTTAATAGCCTATTTATCAACTCAAGACATCAGAAAGAGACTAGAGCAAAGTGGAACCTGAAACCCTAGTTCCACCTACCCTTAGGCAAATCTAATAGGAAACTCTAGCAAATCCAATCTTGGACAACTTAAGAGGCCAAATAGGACATGTATGTCAAAGGAAGTATGCTCTGGCATGAAGATCTTTGAGTTTGACTGCAAGAGAGTATGAAATCGCCCAGAAAATCTATAATCTGGGATGGCTCAAGGACTCGAGAAGTTTGCAATATTAGATGAGCATGGGCCATGTTCCTTTTTTTTTAATCCACATTAGAATGCATTTAGGATGTAGTGTTTGACCAAAGATGAATATCTTGGGCCTGGGAAAATAAGACATTGAATGCCCTTGACCAATCAGGACCTGCCACAAAGAAGTCAAACTTTACACTTCAATCTGAGGTCCACGGAGCAAACAACCTCATATGAGCAAGATGGACATGTATTAACCTATTGCAACAGTAGTTGGGCCCAACTTTTTGCCTTCTTCGATCACATGAAAAGGTGCCATGTGGAATGCACTATTGTAATTTTGCTTGAATAATTCTATAATCAAGGTCGGCTTGGGACACATGTCGTGATTACACAGTATCATGACTTGAAGTGGGCTAGTCATTCAGAGTCTTGGAAACACACGATAAGGCACCATGTGGACAAGTGGGGACCACCTCCTCTATCCAAAGAATGAATGAATGTCAAAGCCCACCTTTAGCAAAGAGACACACATCACAAATTTGCACCATCACAATGGTAGTTAGATCCGACCTCTTGACCTCTTGTGATCATGCAAAAAGGTGTCGTGTGTACCACACCATCGGGAGCATTTATTTGATCAAGCCCAAACATACTATGGGGCCATAAACATGTGGCATGATCGTGTGTTGGCACGGCCTAAAGGTGGACTAGTTCCCTGGGGTTTTGTGATAGCGCGATGGGCTGCCATGTGGACAAGCATAGACCACAATCAAGCACCTATAAGATGACTTAGGAATTATTTAGGTACACTGTTAATTGTCAATAGGCAGTTGTGCTGGGAAGATGGAGTCAATCACTCAATGGACATAAGGAACTTAAGTGATCGGGAACGTGCGCCAGCAAGTCAACTTAGATTAGAACAAAATCAACAGATGCTAGGCATTGAGGGTTTTGGCTAGGGCAAGGATGAATCCTCCAGATGTGCATGATAAACCCTAGCTTTGCAAGAACCTCACCATGTGACATAAATTTTTAACAATTGGGCGACCCTTGTGGGATTTTTGCCTATTGAACATAGGATCCAATGCCCTTTTTAGTGCGTTGGGCGTAGATTCAAGGGACGATCTGCAACAAACTAAGGTTCCCTTTGGAACAAGAATAGAACACAAAAACATGTGCAAGACTGCACTCGAAGGAAACAAAAATTGGAGCACACATTCCCTAAAGTAGAATGCAAGGTGTGCAGTGGCATTCCTTGGAAAAAACAAATAAATTAACCTATATTAACCTAAACTAGCTAACAAGCTAGAAATTAATCAAAGCTATTGACTAGCTTATCAAAATAGCTTCCTTTTTTATCAAATTGAGATGCCTTTCATGTTCGTTAACAACCAACTAGAAAAGAAAAGTTGATAGGCATTCAAGAAGTTGTGGAGTGCAGTCCAAAACTTGAGAAGCAAATAGCTCACCCACTTGTGAATGTTGTTCTCATGGAGTGAATAGGCAAGAAAATCTTGTTCTCCTTGATGCTCATCTTCATACTTAGGGGCAAGCATGACTAGGGTGACTTGTTGATCTTCATTTGAGCTAGATGTCTACAGGGGCATCCTCCTGAAAGTGTCAAGTCCAAACAATTAGCATTGGACCTAATGTTGTACTATGCCTCTTTGATGTCTTGTTGTTTAGTAGAGGCTGGCTTTAGTGGTTCAACTGATGGTATGGGAACCATCTCTTCTTGTTCTAGCTCAAGGGATGTGGGCTTGATGTAAAGGTCTAAGCAAAAAACTTCTAGCTCATCTCAAAACAAGTCTTCATCAACGTCATCCTTGCTTCTTTCTATGACAAGGATCATCCTCACTTCACAGTAGTCTTGTTGAAGGTTTGTAGAAACAATATAGGTATCCTTTTGAAACGTAGGCTCTGCTATAAAATCATGTGTAGGGTGGTCAACCACTTTGTGCGTGTCAGTTTTCTCAAGCTGGAGAACAAGATTGTCATAGTGATCCACTTCATGATCTCCATCATAATCTTCCAATCTACCCTCATCCTCCAAATGTTATGCTGCAGAAGCATGATTTTTTATGACCTCCAAATGTGCATTGTTAATCATGACATCCCCACAAATTGGAGCATCAATTGCAACCTCATCCTCTGAAAATGGAATAAAAAAAGCTAGGGCATTGAAGAAGAAAAAATTTCTTTTTCACCATTTCCACCACAAGTTGGCATATGCTCAGAGTAATCAGATTCATGAGCTGATCCAATTGGCTCCTCTGTGAACTTTATCAACCTCGTCACAACCAGCAAATATTGGGGTTTCATCAAGCAAGGGCATCAATTTCTCCCACATCATCACCCATTACCTCAGTGGTCTATTGTTGCAAATGATCCTTAATTTCTTTTTGCAGCTGGTCTAACTTTTGATTCTCTAGGGTACAAGAGGGTTCACTCATAGTAAGCAACCTCATTTTTACTTTCTGCTCATTAGACCAGTCAACTTTCTAGATGACAGGTTCACCCTTGGAGAGTGAAATACTCTCAAAAAAAGAGGAATGATTAGCTCTAAGATATTGCAAGGGAAGTAGAGTTGTCTATTGAATTTTTTGAGGAAGACAAATCTTTTGAGAGGGCTGCTCTTGTGGAATAGCAATTTGAGAACCATTGAAACTTGGAATGTTAAACTTAGGTATTTGTTTGAGAGTTCAGGAGGCACCCCTACCTAAAGCTTGAGATTTCAAATTTAGGAGCCGTAGGGGCTGGTCTTTCCTCTTGCATGAGTTGCATTTCTCTAGGTGCTAGCTGCATGGTTTTGTTTTTCTAAGTAACAACCTGCCTTGTAAGGCAGTCCTCATGTCGTTGTCCTTGAGCTTCCATCTCTTGTTGGTGTCGGTAAGCTAGATAGGTCAATTCCTCCTACTGCAAATCAAACTCTTGTTGCCTCTTGATATCATCCAACTACCTATATAAGTCTAACAATATGCTTTTGATGCTACTAATCTCCATACTATCAATTTTTGAGGTTAGCCCAAGGGAATAACAATACTGGTTTGGCATAAAATGATACGTTTAATGCAGTATCGGAGCCTCACCTGTATAAATCTAAGAACATGAAGAGCTCATGACATATGTCATAACCGTGCACTATAGCAACCTGAAGTGGACCAATCATTTAGAGTCTTGCAAATACTTGATAAGGCGCCATGTGGACAAGAGAGAACCACCTCCTCGAGTTGAAGACCGAAGGAATGTTGGGGCTCGCCTCTAACAAAGAGACATGTATCACAAATTTGTACCATTGTGGCCCTAGCTGCATCAGCCTCTTGCCCCCTTGCATTCATGCAAAAAGGCATCACATGGACCGCACTATTGGGAGCATGCATTTGATCAAAGCTTAAACACATTGTTCGGCATTGGACACACATCATGATTGCACACTAGTGTGGCTTGGAGGTGGGCCAGTTCCTTGGAGTACTAGGATAGCGTGATAGGTCTCCACTTAAACAAGTTAAGAACATAGTCAAGACACCTAACAGGATGACTTAGGAATTATTAGGGCACATGGTGTAAAGACCCCAACAAGTTCTAACACTGGAAACTCAAATTTGACACTTTGGCATTTTGTCAAACAGTTGGCAGGTAATGTTCAAGTCCTGATTTCTGAGTGTTTACGTGTTTGGGTTTGAATGGTATGCCTCTCAAATCATATACTAATGCATTAAATTTGATACAATACATTAAAGACCATTACCATCATCTATTCTCAAGCACCTTTATTAATATTCCTCAAAGGAAATAATTACAATGACCAACAAGCATAAGAAACAATTAATATAAACAACTATGGAAGAACCTAGAGTATGCAATGACATTGAGTTACTCTATTAATGATCACAGCCACCTGGAATTGCAGCTTCCTTTGATATGGGTGATGGATCATGAAACGCTGGCACATAGAGAACCAAAATAAACCCTCAACATTCAACGCTGGCCTCTCCAAGTAATAATGCAGCCTGTGAACATGTATGCTGTCTCAGGGAGCCACGACAGCCAGTATGAAATCCAACGCAGCCTCTATACTCTGCCAACATATGTCATGTAATCTCATGATTGCTGGCGTAATGCTGCTAGCACTCGATAATCAGTTGGTAAGTATTTTGAAACCCTTCCTTTAAGCACATTCATAACCACCATATGCAGCCATTGATTGCACAATTCGCCTGATGTCTAACAGGTTCAAAATGCCACAATTACTTGCAAGAATTATCAATTCTTGAAGTCAAATTCGGTTCAAACCCTCACCTATTACCTTCAGCAATTTCATCAAAAGAAATGACCAAGAAGAATGAATCGATTTTCTCCTCAAATGTCTTTTATATTTGCCAACGAGAAATCGAACCTAGCTTCTTCAATACAATATTCATAACTTAAACATGCTTATCTTTTATAACATTTGCTTTTGTAGTGTTTGAAATATAATATTTAATTTTATTTCATTCCATAACTTAGGCACCAAAGTGTAACTTTATCAAATAAACATTTAATAACTTGGCACGTTATAACAAGGTCATTTAATTATTAATTAAGTATAACTTAATTAATAATCATCAATAAACAAATAGCTTATTAATTCTTCCGGATGAATGACTCGCAATGCAGATACTCACCGCCTGAGCTTGATGCCATAATGCCCTGCCACAAATAGCATCTGACCACGAATAGACTTGCTATAAATAGTAAGTTCCTAAATAATGAAAGCTCTGCAAATGTTTCCACAACTCCATTGATACCATTGCTCAGACGCCCCGCTAAAAGTAGAAACCATGACTATCCCAAAATAAACACTTACTATAAATAGTAAGTGTGTCAATCTGACTCGAACGAAGAGCAATTCTGTCATCACAAACCTCCAAAGTGGAAACTGGCCTCTGACTCTACCAAACGGCCCCCTCTATCATCCTGATTAGCCTACAAGGGTCACAATAACAGGCTAATCCTCAAATTCCAATGCTCATGAAAACGGGGACATTACAGTCCGCCCGCCCTAAAATTGTTTGACCCCAAGCAATCTCAAAAACAAAAACACATAAGTCCACTAGGATCCCAAGGGTAGAATTGTGTAACAACCCTGCAATCACTTGCAAACTCCTGTGATGAAAACACCATCCACTGAGCTAACCAGAACACACTATCATCATGCCAAACATAGCGGTCCAGACAATCTCCAGTGCTAAACCTGTCACCACCTGAATCCCAGTAGAGACGAAACTCACATCCATCCATAACAAGGAAGAATGGATATCCAATACCATCTGACACACCAAAACTCCGTGCACACCCTACCAATTTGCTCTGTGTATGAAGTCCATCTGTGCAACAGGGGCAAGTACTCCCATAACCCAGATATCCATCCTCTGCAAAATCATCATGGATATGTTGACCCTGCAAGTAGCCTCTTGCTAACTTTCAGTAACTAACCCCATCACATAAAGGATGGTATAACCCTGGAGCCAACCCACACCGACGTGCAACCAAATCCTCAACCTGTGGGTCAAAAGAGAAATGATGAGTGCTCCTCACTGTGTAATTACGGTAAAATGCTCCAATCTCTGTCAGACGCTCATCAATAACAATCTGAGAATCAAGAGATGGCTCCAATCTCTGACTCTGAATAACTGGTTGGGCAGGATCCTGGGTAACCCTCTCAGCAAACCCAACCACAAAATCTCTGTGAAGAAGCATTATAGTCAAAGTATCTACAATCTTTCCCACTAAAAGTTGAATACCGCGAGAACCCCAGATGGGAGTACCCTCAGAGGCCCTGAAAGGCCCCTCCTGCAATATCGGACTCTCAAGCAAGTACTCTATAAATGACTGTGCAGTAGAAATTATATGAAGAAGCATCAACCTGCTCTCCTGCAATCCACAGTTGATCCCTCGAAAACTGTGGCACTACCAACTGCCTATCGCTATTAGCTGTATGAGAAGAAGTAATAGATTTGCTTCCGACAGAAGGAAACAAATCACCATGAGAGCTCGTCTCCAAACCAGATGATACCCTTCCCATGTCCTATAAATCGGAGGGAGTAGTGTCAGAAACTGGCACACAACTCTCTGACGAATCCACTACTGCTACCTCAAGCTTCTCAACAACCTTCTCTGTATCATCCGTCATCATGCTAACAACTGAAGGACCTAGAACCACAAGACTCTCTTTGCAGTCCTCCACTGATGCACTCACCTCCTCTGTATCTACTGCACCTGTACCAAGGATGGATGTAACTGAGTCCCTAACACATCCATCACGACCATTCGAGGAAACTGACTCACCACCAACCACCACTTTATGTAGCTGAACTAGATCTGTGGTTGGCATAGACTGCTCTCGATCCAACTCCACATTCACCTCCCCCAACTCCAACTGCGACTCCTGAAGAGCCAACTGGGTGCTTTCTAACACCCCAGATGTTGTTTGAAGCTCATGGTTGAGCTCAACTACCTCCTCTTTCCCTAACAATGCCTCATAACAGGTACTCCCCCACTCAAGCAAGTGTTCCCTGTCAACTAACAACTGTACATAAATTTGCCTCAAAATTCTGATAGCTTCTCAAAGCGAATGAATCTTTGCTAAGGAAAGGTAGCTACCACCGTTCTCATCTGACATAGGAGCACCCCAACCGTAAACAACCAACAACTGCCGGATAGCATCATAATGCTCAAGAGATGAAGAAATATCTCTATCGCTCACCCTTAGGTGTCCGGACACAAAATGTCTCTACGTGCCTTGGCTCCTCTGTACACTCTTTGTCTCACTAATCGCACTGTGTTAGGAAACTGTATCTACCGAACTCACCTCATGATCACTCTCCTTATGTGCACTAACAACCTCGCACATGTCCACCAATTGGGTATTGCCACTGGGTACAAATACCTCCCCCGAAGAAGTGGAAGCCACTGTTGTATCAAACTCCTGACACACATCTGCTTCCTCATCCTCATCCGTGAGTCCCTGTAAAAGAGGATCCTGAGACCCATCACCATCAGATGACAACTCTGAGTAAATGCTCAATATCTGGAACAATAAACCAGACTCACTGCAGCACACATCATCCTCATACCCAACATCAGAGGTATCCACAACGCTAGTATCAACATCTTCTAACTGAGATCCCTCTGCTATCTCCGACTGTATACATGACTCAATGTCATCATGTGAATCAACAACACTGTGGCATGAATCTACATCGCCTGACTCCTCCGTAACAATCCAATCATGAGTGTTAACACTAGGTAGATCCATGCTCATATCCTCAATACAGGAAAAGATTGTTGTCTCCTGTACTGACCCAACACTGCAACTGCTGCCATAATAATCAGAGCTGTCAGAGCTCATATCCTCCTCGCAGTCCTCAAAGACAACATCGTCATCTAAGGAATCAGAATCCATAGTGGTATCGACAACATTCTCCGCACTCACACTATCCACAACATCATTAATAAGCTCACATAAAGGACTGTTGTCCTGAAAATCAGACCTTGAAACACTAGTACTACTACCAACTGATGGAAAGCTGCCATGAAGTGTAGTGAACATGTCATCAGCCTGTTCTGTGTCACTAACTCTGGTATGATCAAGATGCTGAGGCTCAGTACCACTATTTGCCAACAAGTCAATCACATCCACATGTCCCTGTAAAGAGTCTCTTCCCTCATGTGTACAAATAGGACTAGTGGCTGACCCACTAAGTATAGGAACATCTCCACAATAATCAGTAGCTGCTGAAAATTCATCATGGAGATTTTTGGATGCCTCGCCTGTAAAAATCTCACATCTCTCCTCTTGTCTTTTTTGTGAAGAGGACTTATTGAAAAGGGAAACCAAATATTTTGTTGCCTTATCAATAGTTGCCAGATCTGAAAGTTTCGCATTTAGCCTTTCCTGAGTTTGCCTCATTTTCTCCATTTCTTTCATCGTGGCATTTGTTTGCTTTCTGAGATTAGACATATTGTCCAACTAGTTTCCATATTTCCCTGATTTCATGTATCTGTCCATGACTGAAATAACAACAAGAGTGTTGATAACTCAAGACAGACTAGTGAGCTCAATGACTTCTACCCCAACAGGATGGTAGGAAACCGCTCTGATACCACTATAAAGACCCCAACAAGTTCTAACTCTGGAAACTCAAATTTGACACTTTGGCATTTTGTCGAACAATTGGCAGGTAATGTTCAAGTTTTGATTTTTGAGTGTTTACATGTTCGGGTTTGAATGGTATGCCTCTCAAATCATATACTAATGCATGAAATTTGATACAATACATTAAAGACCATTACCATCATCTATTCTCAAGCACCTTTATTAATATTCCTCAAAGGAAATGATTACAATGACCAACAAGCATGAGAAAGAATTAATATAAACAACAATGGAAGAACCTGGAGTATGTAATGACATTGAATTACTCTATTAATGATCACAGCCACCTGGAATTGCAGCTTCCTTTGACATGGGTGCTGGATCATGAAACACGGGCACATAGAGAACCAAAATAAGCCCTCAACATTCAACGCTGGCCTCTTCAAGTAATAACACAGCCTGTGAACATGTATGTTGTCTCAAGGAGCCATGGCAGCCAGTATGAAATCCAACACAGCCTCTATACTCTGCAACATATGCCATGTAATCTCATGATTGCTGGCGTAATCCTGCTAGCACTCGATAATCAGCTGGAAAGTATTTTGAAACCTTCCTTTAAGCACATTCATGACCACCGTATGCAGCCATTGATTGCACAATTCGCCTGGTGTCTAACAGGTTCAAAGTGCCACAATTACTTGCAAGAATTATCAATTCTTGAAGTCAAATTCGGTTCAAACCCTCACCTATTACCTTCAACAATTTCATCAAAAGCAATGACCAAGCAGAATGAATCAATTTTCTCCTCAAATGTCTTTTATATTTGCCAAAGAGAAATCAAACCTAGCTTCTCTCCATAACTTGGCACGTTAACTTAAACATGCTTAGCTTTTGTTACATTTTCTTTTGAAGTGTTTGAAATATAATATTTAATTATATTTCTCTCCACAACTTAGGCGCCAAAGTGTATCTTTATCAAATAAACATTTAGTAACTTGGCATGTTATAAAAAGCTCATTTAATTATTAATTAAGTATAACTTAATTAATAATCATCGATAAACAAATAGCAATAAATTCCTCCAGATGAATGACTCGCAATGCAGATACACACCGTATGAGCCTGACGCCATAATGTTGTGCCACAAATAGCATCTGACCATGAATATCCTGAAAAATGAAAGCTTTGCAAATGTTTCCACAACTTCACTGATACCATTGCTCAGACACCCCACTAAAAATAGAAACCATGACTATCCCAAAATAAACACTTATTATAAATAGTAAGTGTGTCAATCTAACTCAAACGAAGAGCAGTCCCGGCATCACAGACCTCCAGAGTGGAAACTAACCTTTGACTCTGCCAAATAGCCCCCTCTATCATCCTAATTAGCCTACGAGGGTCACAATGATAGGCTAGTCCCTCAAATTCCAATGCTCATGAAAACAAGGACATTACACATGGTCAGTTGTCGACAGGAAGTTGCACTAGGAAGATAGGGCGGTCACTCGATAGACAAAAAGGACTTTAGTTGCAACTTAAGTGATCATGAATGGCTGCTACCAATTCAATGATGGATTAGAACAAAAGAAACACAGACCAGGGGTTTAGAAGTTTGGCTAAGGAAAGGATGTAATCCTCCTGATGTGCATGTAAACCCTAGCTCTACAAGAACCTAAGCAGGTGACATGAAATACTGATGGTACATTTATGAGGCCATGCATAGGGCCAAAGAGTCCATCCAAAACTATTACAAGGGAGACAAACTTAAATTTGATCCATTTGGGAGATCATTCATTAGAAGTGGAACAATCAACTCCACCAACTCATTCATTTAAGGGTACTTTGTCAAACCTGTTTTTTTCTATTTAGACAGCTTCGTAGATGCCAATGGAGAGGGTATGGAGGGCCTCAAGATATGCATTGAGACGATGACATCCATGGCTAAGGTCAGAGACCTCATTGTTCAGGAATCGCAAAATTACAAGATTGGTAGGTGTAAGCTTTTTTCTTCAGCTCTAACAATTTGAGGAAGAACCATTGAGTTACAAGGTAACATAATTGGAGTATTTACACCACATGCATCTTACACTTTACAACATTCAAATTTACAACTATTAATAAAATATGATTTTCTTACTAGATCTTGAACACTTATTTTGCAAGTTCTTGGTGGGTAGATTGCGGTGCAAATGCCTCAAATATTCAAAGCTTAGCCCTGTACATTTTGTGTCAACCTTATAGTGCATCTCGTTATGAGTGCAACTAGTTTCTGTGAGGCCATTCACAGGAAGAAGCAAAATAAATTAACTCAATAACACCTCAATGACCTTGTCTTTATACAATACAACCTTTGCCTTCGCCCAAAAAAGGTAGAAGAAAAATCAAAAGAGATCATTGATTTGGACAGCATTGATCCTTAAAGAAATTGGAAAAGGTGGGGTGACAAGCCTCCATTGTTTTTTGTAGACAACATTCTTGATTTTGAGAGGTAGGCGATGGATGATGTGGTTGCAATAGGAGAAGATGTTGGGTTGTCATTGGATGACATTGATGAGGAAATGAAGTGATCATTGCCATTTGGTATTGGGATGGAGGTCAAGATAGAGCCACAACAACATCCTTCTATGTCCGAGGAGGAGCTGCAACAAATTGCAAGGATTAGAACCTCTTCCCAATTTTTCACTAGATTAGGGAGGAGGAATATGTAAAATGTTGTAATATGCAATTTATGAATTATGACAATTTTTTAAAGGCAATTATCATGAATTTATAATAGTTGTCAGATAACTCTTATATTAGGATTCCACATCATGATGTGATTTTGTAATCAAATCGTATTCAATTTAATCAAATTTAATAGAAAATACTTTTGTACTCATATATGGACTCATTCGATATGTTCTCATTGAATTTTGCAAAAAACAAATCTGCTTTTAAGGAAATTCAAGCAATGTTACATGTCGAGTTTTTGCAGAGTCCTAAGTTTTTGTGTTTATCAAGTTTTTGCTGAGTCAGTTTGCCAATTATGCTTCCAACTACTAATGAAATACTCTAGTAAAAACTTGCTTTGCATGTGTGTTGTAATCTCTTACAAATTTGATAATACATTGTGTAGGTTTTGGAGTGGAATTTTTGTTCTTAAAGGATTTTCCCTATGTAAATCATTGTGTTATGGTATAATCGTTTATCTATTTATAAATGTATTTATCTACTTTCTGTTATATGTTTGGATCAATTTTTTATTTATTTTTGTAAATCACTTCCTTCAAGATGACCGTAGGAAGTTGTTTCCGCACACATTGCTTCCTTACACCGAACCCCTTAAAGTCAAACATGAACACCCTAATTTATTGTTGCATGATGCATCAACTCATCTAAACAAGAAGTTGCAGTTAACGTCAAAACAATAGGCCTTCTGGTTGACATCGAGATTCACTCTTTGACTCCAACATTCTGCAACTTGAAATGCATATAGATAAAGCTTTACTTTTGGTAGCACAATATTTTCTGTGTAATGAGCATTCTTGGATTCAAGTTTATGAGTAATAAAAGCATAAGATGGAGAAGCTATATTGAAGAATCAAGATTAATGAACGGCTATGTTAATGCTAAGATCTCACATTTCAATCCAATAATCCATAAATTTCAGTATTATGCCCAGTGTGTACTATCTGATATCCTTAGGGCCCATTTGTTTCCTGGAATATGACTGGAATTGGCATTATCTTATTCTGGATAATGCCAAATTCCATGTTTGGGTTCATGAATAAAAATGGCATTGGAATTACGAAATTCTCATTTTGCCCCAAAATGAGCATATCAATCTTCCACCTAAATAGGTGGAATTGGAATTTCGAATTCCAATTCCAATTTTTACAAAAGCAAATTTAATATTTCGTGGGATCCGCGACTATAAAGATGTATATTATATTGCTATAAGGATATATATATATATATATATATATATATACATGTGTGTATATATACACATGTGTGTTTATACACACATGTGTATATATACACAAATGTATGGTGTGTGTATATATACACACACGTGTGTATATATGTGTGTGTATATACACACATGTGTATATATACACATATATGTGTGTATATATACACAAATGTGTGTATATATATACACATGTGTGGATATGTGTATACATGGATACACACTTGTATGTGTATATGTGTGTATATATACACACATGTATGTGTGTGTATACACATGTGTATGTGTATATACATGTGTGTATATGTGTATACATGGATACACACTTGTATGTGTATATACATGCATGTGTGTATATACACACATGTATGTGTGTATAAACACACGTGTGTATGTGAATGAATGAATGAAAGTCTTTAATGACGTCCACGAGACCACCGGTCTAAGGGACCAAAGAGCAAGTTAGGCATCCTGCTGAGAGTTCTCCAAGTTGTTCCTTTTGTTGTGGATCCGAATTAAGAAGTTTGCTGTCTTGTGTAATCTTGCCTCTTCGAAAAGTTCTTTCATGTTGTTCACCTGTAGGCAATCTCTGTACTCGCTGCGAATATCCTCATAAGCCCCACATTCCTTAATGAAATGTCATTCTGTTTCCACCGCTCCTTTGTTGCAGAAAGCACAAATTCTCTCTTCCCACCTTTCTTTCGGGACCCTCCATCTACCGGTTTCACATCGTAAATGGTGGGAGCTAGTCCTTAACTGGGCAATTAGAATTTTGGCCTTTCCTTTAATTGTGGACCCTAAATAAGCTTTATCCCCATGATCCCACGTGTGATTAAATTCCTTGACATAGTAGGCCTTTTTTCTTCCTATCAGATTTGTCCACATGGCAGTTTTGAATTTTTCTAACGCCCATTTCTTTATTTCCAGATTAGTGTTTGGACACTCCTGTTGGGTAATGTTCCATTTGTTCAACTATTTGTTGTTTTGTTCCTTCCACGTTCTTTTCCTACGTGCTAACTCCTCTTCAACCACCAATTTAGGCCAGCGATGTTTATCCATACTTCCCACTTTTTTCAGATAACCTAGCAACCGGATAATTGTTGAGGCCTCAATTGGGAACATACCCGCCTCCACCAAAAGGATCTCGTAAGGGACCGTTGCCTTGACCTTGAGGTTAGTAGTAATGAGATGCTTCTGGATTCTTTCTATTTGTGTGTATATGTACAAAAATGTGTGTATATGTGTGTATGTGTGTGTATAAACACACATGTACACACATATGTGTATGTGTGTATATGTGTATACATGTGTGCATGTGTGTATATATACACACACATATACACACCATATTCAAAGAAATTAAAAAATAAAGAATTAAAATTCCCTATGCATCTTCTCATTCATCTTTCGGGTGAACCAAACGGGTCAGTCCATATTCTGGATTTCATTTTGAAGATAAGCATCTTCCTGAATTGACCATATCCAGGATATGGTATTCCAGTACCCAAACGGGTTAGTGTTTGTGAAGCCTTGATTTAGTTTATTTCCTCTGTTTTAGTTTCAATTTCAAGCGAATTCAAAATCATTCTTGGATCTGTATTCACTTATTCTAACTGTGTATGTATGCAAATTTGGTGTCAAATACCATTTCTAATGGATCTGTAGTAGTACCAGCTGAATTTATATTTGAACATATGCAAATCTATTTACTACTTTTTTTCCCTTACTTTCTAAGACTTGGCATACAATTTTCTTTCAAAATATTGAACTTGTCAGGTCGATGAAGCTCTTTTTGAAACAGAGGAGGAGAAAGCATTGTGGACTGCTTTTCAAAATGTTCAATCCAGAATAAGTCCAAGTGTGTATTTTATTGTATGATTTATGTTTGTTGTCATATTTATCTGCAAAGTTAAGAGACTATCATAAATTTTATATTAAATCCAATAATATTTTAGGATATAAAATTATTAAACTAAACCATTGTGAATAATCACAACCTGGCCAATTTACATGCTTGTTTTTTAGGTGTTGGCATCGATGTTTTTATAGAAGCGTCTACGCAACTTGTTCAACCACTTGAACATTTTTTCAGTAATGTTTTTGTTATGACGGTATGCCATTTTGTTTTTATTTCATTCAATGTTTTTCTCATGGCATGTAGTCTCTAAGTTTTGTTTTTCATTTTTTTACCTTGGAGAAGCATCTGCTCGATATTTCAAATTTCAATAACATTAATTTATAGTCTTTCACATTGACTATAGAGAGTGCCAACTCCGTACCATTAACACTGTCCAATACTATTTTAACAGGAAGATGAGCAGTTGCGGAATAATAGGCTTGCTCTATTGAGGAGAATCTCAAATCTTCCACGTGGAATTGCAGACCTGTCAGTTTTGCCTGGATTTTAGGAACAAAATTTGCCTGTGTAGATAGAAGTATATTTTTTATTCATAAGGAGAAAAGCAATACCTTTTACTTTTGTAAGTCGATAAAGGATACTTTTCCTGGAATAAAAGGTTTCAATCTTTAAACGAAGTCATTTTTTCTCATGCACATTTATACCAAACAAATGTCTCAAACTGCTGTATAAATTTTTTTAATGAGAAGATTGCATCGTTATTTTTTCAATATCAGCAATGAAAACAATTATTTCGTAAATAAAATATATCATGTTTCAAATGTTGAATTCCCTGGAATACAGTGTCGGAATCTTCAACTGAGTTCGTTTTGTCTCGTGCAAATATAACAAACAAACAGTTCATGCTACTGTATCTTGAGGAGTTAATATTTCGAATGAGGAAGACTGCATTGGTATTTTTTTGAATTTATATTTGTCTACTATTTTATCAAGAAGTATCCCCAATAAAACCATTATTTGGTAAGTGAAATGTATCATTTTTCAGAGGCCATATATATAAGATAAATGAGTTTAGTTTCTAAAATAGTTCTGCTATACAATATACAATAAAATAATTTGTGAATGCTAACAGCACCTGTTCAAGACTCGCCAATTCTAGATGTTAACAATGGAGGGGCAAACAGGGGCCCAGCACCCTAATCACCTTCTTTGGAACATTATGATCGTTTTTTTTCTGTCTTTCAATGTGCTTAATATAATCACTTTTTTTTATGTCGTTAAATTCCTTTTTTAGCTATGTATTTCAATGCTCTTACGTGAAATAACAAACTCAGAAAGATGTTTTTCCTAATCTCCATTAAAAGTTCTTTGTTGCCTGTTGTATTTTTGAGTAATGCTTTGTTTCCTGTTCAGTCATCCTTCTTGCCCTCTACTCATCACTTCTTTTAAAGGGCTATTGATCATGTAAAAGGTAGCCTTATGATAATGTAAAGGATTAATTGTATCCTGTTCAGTCAGCCTTCTTGCCCTCTACTCATCACTACTTTTAAAGGGTTATTGATCATGTAAAAGGCAGCCTTATGATAATATGAAGGATAATAATTATAAACCTTTTTTCTAAACTTAATGTGTGTTCTAGACTGATCAATTAATGTAAAGCAATAAATGTATGTGCCATGGACTAATCTAGATAACAGAGCTGCAAGCAATGAATGTCAGGAAACTGAAACATAAATGTTAAATTTGGAAAGAAAATGTGAAAGATAGGACAGTTAGCTTTAGATATGAAGATGATATTTATATTTTTTTTACACATTAAAATCAAGATGTTTCAGGCCTAGAAATGACAAGACCTTACAAGTATTTTGCGTTGGATTTGGCTCAGACAAGGATCAAGTCTAGTGATGTGGGTCCTTTATTGCAGTTGCAGATCTGATCATTCTCTGCCAAAATGATATGGTTGACAATGTGTTCCTACTTCCTATTTAATTGAATTGAATTGAATTCAGTCTTCTCTATGTTGCTCTAACGATTGGCGGTATGTATGAACATCTTTAGAAGGCTGATATGATCACTAGGAGACAAATCCTCTAGATTAATTAATGTGAATGCATATTATTTTTAATTCAGTGATATAAGTGTATTTAGCATGCTTCTCTAGATTGGATAAGCTTGAATGAGAGAGGATCAAATAGGATGTGAAATGAATACAGTAAAATACCTGAAAAAGGAAATATAAATAAAACATACAAATGTGTATTTATTCAAGTCTAGGCAGAAAAGAAATGGATGAGAGCCAGCCAAATTATTATCAATTGTTTTAAATTCTAGGAGACAAGTTTTTAGGTGTAAGATTAAACCTACATATGTGGAAATGACCCAAAACATGGGAATGGTACAGTTGATATGGATAGATATGGATAGATAGGTGTAATAAATCTATAATTTGGGTGAGTATTGAAAATTTGTATGTGGATGAGTTTGCCCCATGTAACTCAAAGTATGTCACTCCTAAACGTAGATTGAAAGATATTGAAAGTAAATATGTGGACTTAAAAGAAATACAAAGTACTGGATCCTACTAAATGTTATTGTGTATGTTCATCCATCAACATGCACACTCTTTGGGAGCTAGTAAAATAGAGGGAAAACATGTAATGAATAGCTTATGTCATGCAAGTAAAAATGAAGACAACTCCATGTTGAATTTTACTTTCATCTGTCACAAAAATAGAGAGGGAGATAAGGGGTTTAGAATTTTTTTATCTATATAAAATGTGATAAAACTCTATTTGGCTTGGCATTCCTCAGATAATAAGGCTCACTAGGCATTGGTGTGTAGTGGTGATGAGTCTCTATCTACGCACATGTGATTGTTACAATATTAGCATTAGACTATTAACAATAGAATATACTCCCTCTAATTTTAGTGTTATACCAATAAAAGGTGTAAGCATTTAAGTATTTAAGCATATAAATCATGTAAGTAATAATTGTAACAAATACAGTGTGTATCCACTTTGGCTTCTCCTAGGGGCTCATAGATCCAGAATCTAGATTATGAGGGAATCTCGTTCAGGTGTAGAAAGTGTCATAAGATTGACCATATTGTTGCCCATTGTTTGTCTGACAGGACAAAATCGAAGAAACCGCCTTCTTAGTGGGTGGGTGTTGCTGACCACCATTATACAATTAGAAAAGCTCCTCAGGCTGGGGGTGTGGATAGTTGCCCCTCTCAGGATGCTCTCACTTCTGCTGATTCTACTGTTGTTGCCTTGGATGTTGTCTTGGTTCAGTCAGTTGCTGCTGTCTTTTTGGATGTTGCGGTTGTTGCTATCCCTATCTAAACAGATGTTGTTGTCTCTAGGTTAGATGTTCGGCCTGCTGGTGTTGTGGTTTCTGTTGTCCGGGATTTTCCAAGGGGGTTTGGGGATTGGTGGAGTTGTTGTCCCTGTCCCAGTTGATGCTGGTATGGCCAGCCTTGCTTTTCAGGCTGGGGGTTTTTCTGCTAATTCTTTGGCTGGGCAGAGTGATGCTAGGAAGGTGGAGGAAGGATGGACAACTATTAAAGGAAAGAAATTAAAGTCTCCCAAGCCTTCTTTTGATATGAGTTTACGGTCACATAAGGGTGGGCTTAAATGATTTTCTTGATTGCCCTTGTATGGCTTGTTGGTCTGGTATCGGTTTCTTCCTTGTGGGAACACTCGCTTGCTCCCTTTGGTGTGTTTGGTGTTGTGTCACACTAGTTTCTTTGGTTTCTTAACGCTCTATCTTTCTTAGTTTTTTTGTACAAGGTTTCGGGTCCTTTCAAAACTTGTTTTTCACTTAATCAAAACAAACACAGTGTGTATCAAGCAAGTGAAGCATGCCGAATAATTAGTGTGGTAAGAACATCGACTAGAGATGACATTTAGGAATAAGATTGTCCTTAGTATGGGTAAAAAATTATTATACGACCATCAATTAAGCATATAGGACAATAGAAAAAGTATATGCCCCTAATGTGTTAGTATTCAAATACACACTAGTCAAGGTTGGCAACAAATCCTATATGCCCTTAACCTAGAGTGTGTAGGATTATGTGTAGTCAACTTTTGGCTACCTTAACTCTTAAGTTATATGATCAATTTCTTATTTATATATTTAGGTCATCATAGGCAATTTTCTTAAGTACCTAAGTCAATGGAAGCGACGACCAAGACATAATTAAGGTATATATAAGAATTAGTGGTTGGTTTATTGCTACTATATTGCAAATTGTGTTCTTGGAGGCTTATGGAGGTTTGCCCCCCTTGAAGTGACTTATTATTTTCAAGGACTATCAATTATTTGTAGCATATTTCTTTCTCTTATCTAATTTATTTCATTATAAGTAATATTAGAGTACAAGCATGTTGCTTGCTAGTGTTTGAGCTTGATGCTAACAATATGACCAAGACATTTAAATAGATGCTAAACCTTAATAATAATATATAATATTTCAATTTAAATGTTGGCCAATTGCACAAGTGCTAGAGTAAAAGTGATGTAGAGCCTATCTAAAGATTCTCCAAACATTTGGATATACTATAAGAATATTTTGTTGATTGATCTGACCGTACAAATTGCTTGTGACTGTTACTGCCTACAAACCATATGGTTTGTATGTTACAGATTTTGTACAACTGTATGAACAAAAATGATGGGGGTACAAATAAATTTCTTTGAGGGCTTGGGGTGAAAGTCTCTAATTTCAATGATTTGACAGTTGAACTTAAGGATTTTGGTCCTTTTGGATGTGATGGTAGGGTATTGTTGGGCCCAAAATCTTCCAAAATATCAACTACCTTTTAGATCTAAAAACCACCTCCAAAATTCAAACAAGTCCAATTTGGACAAAACACAAGGTAAAATTGATTTTGTTTGATTGTTAACATCAATGGTGAGCTTAGATTTGCTCCAATAAGCTCCAAAATGAACCTGCAATAGAAACCCACAAAGAGGAACCCCTAAATTTGTTATCGCTTTCATTTTTTAAAATTATTTAGGTCATCATATGATGCATGCTCAACTTTTCAAGATTCACCCAGATCATCAATCTAGCAATAGCTTAATGCATAAAATTACCCTCAAATTTGAGAATTTGTTTAAAAGGTTGGAGCACTAATACCATGTAGGAGTTGAAGACTAGCTCACTCACCCTAAGAGCACCTACAAAACAAAAAGCTAACCTTCCACGAGAAAGTATAGCAAGATAAGAACTTGCTTGATATTAAGATCTATGATTCAAAGTGTACAAGAGGTCTTTCTTATATAAGAAAGGATGAGAGATAGGATTACACAAGATCATCATGTCTCCCAATCCTACAACAGGAGATAACTAACATGACAAATACTAAATGATCTAGGATACAAGAAGTAATTGAGATAAGATGAGATCTCATCAAGCCAACAAAGACTTCTTGGAATATTCATAGGATCAAAGTAAACTTAACCTACTAGTAAACTAGGTGCGTAAAATACCTTGTATCATCTTAAAATGGAAGCACTTCCATGTTAAGAACGTTTAGCCCTCCTTAGGGGATGTTTTTGACATCCATCATATCATCCTCCCGTTTCTGCATCATCCTCTGCTTCTGTGCCTGTTTAGGACCCTGATTGGGCCTCTCCGGGCACCTTCTACCCCACCTGGCATATTTTCCAGGGGTTTTGACCCCCTAGGTCAAGGTCGACCTCGACCTCGACCTAGGTCAGGGTCGACCTCAACCTTGACCTAGGTCAGGGTCGACCTCGACCCTGACCAGGGTCCCCCTTTCAAATCTGGAAGCCTGTCGGCTGCCGGGGGTCATCCAAAATTCAATTTTCCCGCTTACGGGTCAGCTGTTTCGGGTTTCGAAGCGTTGATTCCTAAATTATATTTAATATAGGTCCTCTTCTAGGGGCATGGGTCTAATTGGAATTTAATTGTCCTATGTCGACCTCCTTAGAAGATTGTGCCCTAATTCCATATAAAAGAAAGTTTTCTCCTCTCATTTTCTCTAAGCGATATTGAACAAGAAAAAGTCTTCCAAGTGCAAAAAGCTCTAACCAAGATTTTGTCAAGAAACAAAAGGTTCAAGCATCCATTGTTCTACATATTTCCAAGCTTTCAAGGTGTTCAAGTCTTCCTCTCAAGCATTCAAGTTCTCCATTGAAGATCAAGGATTCAAGCTTTCAAGCCTTTGAAGGGATTAGGTGCAAACATTCAAGACTCATCATTCAAGCCCTAGATCTAGCCATCATGGTGGTGTGATCTTCCTTCAAGATCCTTTGTGCATCCTCAAGACTCTTTCTTAATCTCTTCAAGGTGGATTCCAAGCATACAATCATGGAGGTTTATGGTTTCTAAAGTCCATGCTTTCATACTTTCATATTTGCTTACATTTGAATTACAATTGCATATCTATTGAATATCATAGCT
>MU227669.1:1009150-1019409 GCA_018584345.1 Thuja plicata
ACTACTTGCTAGCATTCTATACTTTATTGATTTCAAGGTTAATTCCTAAATCGGGGTTTGACTAAGGCAAACCCCTCCCCCACAACAAACAAACCTCTTTTTCTTGCAGGTACAGGTTCGGGACTGCGGATTTGGACACAGGTCTGGATACCCTTTTCGGCTTTCTTTCAGACGGCGCGAACAGATTCTCTATCAGACCTGTGCAGGTCAGGGTCGATATTATTGGGTCAGGGTTGACATTTGTGGGTCAAGGTCGACCTTTTTCATAAGACGACATCAGAATGGAAAAATATTTATGGGTTTTGTTCGTCTCTGCGTTCTGGTTCCGGATCATACTTCAGTTTTTCCAGAAACAGTCTACAGACCTCAGAAAATAGCAGTCTTTGATCTGCAATTTTGTAAGGTTGGTTCTTCTTCCTATCCTTTTCAATTACTGTAATTAAACATATTCATTTAATCAATTAACAGAATTTAAAATCCCCTTCTTTGTTCTCTTTCCGAATAGTTGATTCATTTGTGCATTAACCCTTCTTTTGGGTTGATCAACTTGGATCTTCCATTTGTGCATTTGAGGATAGAAAAGGAGTATCCTATCTTCTCCCTAATCACAATTACAATATACAATCAAAACAATTCAAATTAAATGTAAAGTAGGGTTAAGGGATTTAACACACCTTAAGCAAATCAAACAACAATTAACCAATAATCTCCCCCCCCAAAAAAACTCCCTTTTTCAAACCTTACATACCGTATCCACACCAATAACATAAGCTTCTCATGATATATGGAAGGACGTACAAGCTTATGGGTACCTTGCAGGACCTATCAAATATGATGGCTATAAACAAGAAAGGTATATCACCACTTATTTGGTTTTCTCCTTCCCCCTTTCCCCATCTTGTTATTGGCATTTCTTTAGGACGATGGGAACAATGATTTTTTCAAAGTTCTAATGTTTTGACTTGTAATTTTGGCCTACCTATTACATTGTCATGATATAAGGAAAGTAGGCCCTTTAATCCAATATAGATCTTCCTTGGTCCTACATTTTCAATCTCTACCTCATAACTTATTTAGGAAATTTGATGAATTTTTTAACCATTGTACGCATAATATAGTTAATGCTTATTATTGTGTGTATAAGCAAGTGTGTGAGCTAAATATTGATTAGAATGATATGTATGAGATTAATTTTAAAAAAAATTCTAGAGTAGAGAGCAATACATCATATATTGAGAAGCAAGAGGTTTTAAAGGAGAACGTAGAAGATGGTAGTGATGAAGAACATGAACAAGAAGGCATAAAAAAGCCACACCTTGTCTTAACAAATAATCCAAAGAGACGAGACACAAAGTTGCCAAGAAACAAGAGCTAATTTACTAGAAAATTGTAGATAATGAGTAAGGATTTTGAATGACACATTTTTCAATCTCAAACATATACACATTTTTCACTTTGCAAATGATCGAGCAATTAAGATCAATGATCTCAAAGGAAACTAAATGTAAGGTTTACAAGGTGGAAGAGTTTAAATAGCAGTGTTTACATGTTCATGTATTTGTTATTTATAGAAGATAGTGTAAATCTTTATATATTCATTTTATGTTACATTATATGGATGTTGTAAATCTATTGTATTAGCACTCAATTTGACTTTTTGGCACATTATTTCACCTTAAACCCAAATAAATCATGTCTAAATGTTAAATCTATTGCATTAAACTATAATTGTTATATTCATGTAAGACTCTACCTTCTTGAATTCAGTTGCATTCGTGATCTTATCCCCTAGACATGATTGCACATGTGATCGTGTCCTCCCAACTTAAATTTTATTTCCTTCTTAGACTAGCTTTTTTTTAAATATGACTATTACTCTATGGCTTCTAGCTAAGATCTTGAGCTATGTAACAGAAAATATATTTTAAACCCTTGAAAACCCATGTTTTGATTATGCTTGATATATATCCAATTTATAAATTCTCTCACTTGGTCAGTGAAATTTTTTGAAATCTTAGAGATTCTATTATCACAACCAAATTACAAAATTGGTGAAATAATATTGAAGGGTAAAATTTTAGCATTTGTGGGTTCACAAACATGCTATAGTTTTCTAAAAATTATAGTCCATTTGATTACACATCATCACAATCATCAACAAAGCAAAATGGGTAAGAAAAAATTTGTGATCTAGTAATTCCATTGTCAAGATGCTAGATTGATCCATATATTTTTATTCATGACATAAATTTTTCATAAGGAGGACGCATATGTAAACATATAAAACTAAAGAACAACTTCCAATACTATCTATTATTTCAATAGTAGTTTCTTTAGGAATGTGTAACTAGAGACTCGTCTGTAAGAAAAGCTCAAAAATCATCCAAGGAAAAGGAAATAGGAATTATGGAAGATTGAGGCAGACAAGGGGTTAGGATTAGGTTCACTACCACAGATATTAAAACTATTATAGAATCCAAGTCCAATATTATATGTACTAGTTGTGGATAAAAATTAGGGTTAGCATTCAATATTTAATTCTTGTAAAATTCACTTTAGTTGTTAAGGGTTTTGTAATACTTTTGTAATCTTTGTAGATTTGAGCCATTGAGAAAGTTGTAAATAGAGCTTGAGACACTAGAGCATTTATAGAGGGTAGAGATGGGAATGGAAATCATACCCAAATCGTCATGAAACATCACCATCCATCTTGATAGAAGCCCTTTTAACCATGTCTTCATGTTTCTCATTCTAGATCTTAGTAGAACTAAATAAATGTCAAATTTATATCTTTTATTATTTCTTGTTTAAAGAGACTCTTGAACAAGATACTTGAGGCATAGAATTTTGTATCCTTTCTTAAATATTCTTATTAGTACCTTTTTAATTTACAAAAATTAAAATTTAGACAAATAATGTGTCCCACCATGGAAATATAGTACATATCCAATATGAAAATATGTGATACAATACGGATATGGGTGTATTCAGTGTGCTTCTTCTTTTACCTGTGTGTGTGTGTGTGTCAGTGTGTGTGTGTGTGTGTGTGTGTGTTATACTTTTACCCAAACTTGATAAGCTTGAAGTACTAAGGTTAGACTAATAATATCATTCCATGAGGCTTAGGGGAACAAACAACACATAGATTTCATATTGCAATGTTCATGTGAGGGATCTTTGTGTGAACATCATTTGTACAAAAATTTTACCAGTTAAACTTCATATAAATTTTGAAATAGGAGAAATGGTAGAAACACACTTATATAGAAGAAATAAGGGTTTTTACTATAAAGCACTCCATTGTGAATCTATCTAACATGCGGTGTCATTACTATATGAGTTTACATGAGGGTTGTTGCTCATAATTAAGCATAGAAATTTTGTTTTTGTGAGTAGCTCAAGAGTCCAACACATTAGATTGGTTTATCTCCAAAGTGAATTATTTTAATGTTTGGTGGCTTGTTGTTGAGTCTAGGCAGCCAATTTTGTTCTTGTAATTTACAATCTTGTTGATTCTCTTCAATACTTGTAACTTTTTTTTCTTTTGCATTTATTCAATAAAAAAATATTAACCTTTTCATAGTTTGAATATACTTTTATATTTTAGTGTTTTAATTTCACTACACCTTGTTTTGTTTTTTTGTTTTTTTTTATAGGCAAATTTTCACTACGCCTTGTTCTCAGAATACTATCGTCCAAATAATAATGTGCAAGGTTGCATCCACAAAAAATAACAGATGGTTTTTTTATTTAACTTGTTCTTTTCCAATTCACTTTGCATAAGAATGAATACACAAAAAAATAAGCTCACAACATAACTAAGACTACAATATAAGCTATAGGTTTAAGAAACAGACAATTACTAATCTATACACTCACAAGGATATTAAACAAGTTGATCTCCTAGACAACTTTACACTCCTTCCATAGTTCCAACCTCTAGTAGAGAAAGTCTTGATATCCAAGCTCCTTAGAACAAGCTCTTGGTATTCAAACTCCAAGCTTTAAAGGTCCCTATGGGACCATTCAATCCAAACATACCATTTTGATTGCCTATACATGGTTAAAAGATACTAGACTTTGATCATTAAGAACGTGATTCTGACGATAAAGAAGACAGCCATGTGAAAATCGCATTTGAAGCTGCACAATTTTTTCTAGAAGGAAAGAAATTACCGAAGTTGCAGATAAAATAGAGTAAAAACAGAGATCACTTCCATAAAATAAAACTCAGATCTTATTAGAAAATAATGTAGGAGTTACAAATATAAAAGCCACTATATGAACCAACAAATTACGGCGATTAAGTTTCAGTTTTAAACTGGAACAAAGGATTGCATGAAAAGAAACAGTGGAAGGCCCAAAACAGTAGTTGGAACATATGTTGAAAATAAATTACATGCAGGTAGTTTGAATTTGGAATTAACTACTACTCTAACAACCTCCCTTAATTCTAACTATGAAAGGAATGAGGAAAGAAGGAAAAAACCAGTGGGAACGAACCCTCCCCCCCCCCCCCCCCCCCAAAAAAAAAAAAAGATGCTAACAAAGAAAGAAAACTACTGGATTACAGTGTCTTTCACGCCAAGATCTCAAAGAAAGTGAAACTTCTTCTCAGTGAATGTTTTCATGAAGATGTCAACAATCTAGTGAGACGTGGCACAATACTGCAAATCTATGATGCCATCATGGATCAAATATCGAATGTAGTGCATGTGGATCTCGATGTATTTTGTCTATTGTCGTTGTACTGGTCTCTACAAATTGCCAATGTACTCTGATTGTCACACCAAATGAGAGTTGGACTATGAAAATGGATACCTAGCTCAGTGAGGAAGTTTTGCAACCAAATAGTCTAAATGGTAATATTGACCACACCTCTATATTCAGCCTCTATAGAGGATAAAGAAATGGAAGATTGCTTATTACTTGACCAACAAATTGAACCAGGTCCCAAACCGAGTACATATCCTGAAGTGGATTTGTGATCAATGCTATCACCTACCCAATCAGAATCAGTATAGCCAATGAGATCCAATGTACATCTAGTTGAATAATGAAACCCATAGTTGATGGTTCATTGAACATAGCGAAGTATACGCTTGGCAGGTTTTCAATGTAGCTCATGAGGCTCCTGCATGTATCTGGAAACAACGCCCACCACATATGATCTATCTGGATGAGAGTGAGTGAGATAAAGAAGACTCCCCACAAGATGACGGTAGAGTGTGCAATCAACCAATGGTGTATCCTTGTCATCCTCAAGCTTGACCCCTGATAGGAAAGGTGTGGTGGTTGGCTTACAATCAGTCATTTGAAAGTGAGCCAAGAGATCCCTTGCATACTTGGATTGAGAAACTTGGACACCTGATTCAATCTGGTTGATTTAAAGACCAAGAAAAAAGTTGAGGAGAAAATCAATCATGTGCAAAGCTACTTTGGTTGCAACAATAGTTGTGGTTGAATCACCTATTATTAGTAGATCATCTACATAGAGTATTATGAGTAATAAAGAGTTAGATGTTCTCAGCATATAAATATTTAGATCAGATTTGCATCTCATGAAATTTTTAGGCAAAAGATAAGAATCCATTTTAGCATACCAAGCTCTAGGTGCCTGCTTGAGGCCATAGAGTGATTTCTTAAGCTTTCATACCAAAGAGGAATCATGTACATACCCGTGTGGCTGCTCCATGTAGATCTCCTCCTCAAGATCATCGTGAATAAATTCATTCTTCACATCCATGTGATGAATCTTCCACCTGCTTGTTGCAGCAATAGCAAGAGTGAATCAAATGGAGTCCATTTTTTTCCACAAAAGAAAAAGTCTCATCATAATCAATGCCATGAACCTACTGAAAACCTTTGGTTACCAACATTGGTTTGTATCTACTCACTTGACCATCTTCTGATCTCTTTGTTTTGTAGATCCAATTACACCTTACAAGCTTGTGATTGGATGGAACTGAAACCAAGTCCCAAGTTTGATTTGCAATGAGAGAATTGTACTCCTCCTCCATGGCTTCTTCCCAATGAGGATTTCCTGCAGCTGCTGCATAAGTTTGAGGATCGGATTCTTGAATCACATACACATGCATTAGCTTGATTGGATCATCTAAAAATGAATGAGGGGCGACATATATATCAGTCAAGCTCCTTGCTCTTTGTTTTCTCACAAGAGAGACTGGATCATCACTAGATGCTCAATTTGGAATTGGTTCTGGATCTAGATCTGCATTGGGATGCATGTGTTCATCTGATTCAAATTCAGATGAGTCTAAAATAATATTAGAATGATTGCATGTATCATCTTTGAGTTTCTCCAGAGATGCATGCATGGGACTTTCATCAAAATATACACTCCTCTCAATGAAGAGCATTTCAATGGAAAGATCAAGCAATATGTATCCCTTTGTAGCATCTGGATATCCAACAAAGATGCATTCTTTTCTTTGAGGCTCCAAAGCCTTCCTCTTGTCTATAGGAATGTGAGCCCATGCACGTGATCCAAAAATACAGAAATGTGTAACTTTTGGTTGCATGCCACTCCATGCTTTAAAGGATTTCATGTGACGGATTTGTGAGGAGATATATTTTGTATGTATGAAGCACAATTGAGACCTTCAGCCCACAATTTAGAGGGAAGGAACCTAGCGTGAAACATTCAATTAGCCATCTCTTTCAAAGATCGGTTCTTCCTACCAGCTACCCCATTCTATTGTGGAGTGTAAGGAACTATGTTCAGCAGTTTTATTCTTGCCTCATCACAAAGATGTTGGACATCATTGTTAACATAATATCCCCATTGTTTGTACGAAGGATCTTGATCATTTTCTTAGATTGCTTCTCTCCATGAGCTTTAAAAATTTTGAGATTCTCAAACACTTCAGATTTGAATTGGAGAAAATACACCCATGTGTATCTTGTGTAATCATCAATGAATGTTAGTACATATTTGGATTGGCTAATAGAAGGCTCACGAAATGGTTTCGCTAGATCACTATGAACAAGCTCTAGAGGAGAAGAGGCTCTCCATGCAATCCCTTTTGGAAACTTTTCTTGTGGATGATTTACAAGAGAACAACCTTCACAAACTCCATCATAAAATTCTATGGTAGGCAAGCCTTGCACCATCCCATGTTTGCTAAGTTGTTGCATGTATCTAAAATTCAGATGTCCAAATCTTTCATGCCAAATTCTACTTTCATCAGTTGCATGTGTTATTAGTAATGTATAATTTGATTTAGCAATAAAGTCAGAGAAAGTGTAGAGATGAGATTGATGATTCACCTTACCAACAACAATTCTAGAGTTGTCTTGCATGTCTTAGATGCTCACTGAATTCGGTGTGAATTCAACTCTCTTGTCGGTTCCAGTACGATTCATTTGATACACAAAAAGAAGATTAATGAAAAGCTTTGGAATATGTAAGACATTCTCCAAAATTCC
This sequence comes from Thuja plicata, assembly GCA_018584345.1. NCBI lineage: Eukaryota > Viridiplantae > Streptophyta > Pinopsida > Cupressales > Cupressaceae > Thuja > Thuja plicata. The sequence continues at coordinate 1,016,600 of MU227669.1, forward strand.
AATTCCAAGCTCTAACGTCCCTATTCCAGTTACCTCTCTAGGAGAACCATCTCCCATAAGAATAGGAGAACCAGGATACGGTTTAAAAGAAGAAAGAGAATCTCTTGTGGTTTCCATGTGGTGTGAATCTCCAGAGTCTATGATTCATGCATCTGTAGAAGAATGAAGAGCAATCAATGCATGAGCATTGTCTCTTGTTTCTAGTATTTTTCTCTCTACTTCTTCTTGGCACTCTTTGGGATAAGACTACCAAGATTATGTTGTTGAAGAGTCTAAACCATGAGATCCATGGTCTTCTTCATGCATGATGATTCTAGATGGAATCCACTTTTGCAATAGGTGCACATTGGTTTTCTGTTTTTGTCATTTCCTTTTGAGCATGTAGATCCATCTGGAGGTTTGGGGCTGCCTCTCTTTCTTGGATCTGAATCCTTCTTCTCTTTGCCTTTGTATTGTTGGTTGGATTTGGAATTGTTCTTCCCACTTGCATGCACAACAAGTGCATGAGGCTTGGAATTCTTCATTGTGCCCATTTTTATAAGCTTATCCTGCTCATGTATAAGGGACACAATGAATGTATCCAGTGTGGGCATCTTCCAAGTTGTTCTTGTTGTAAATCTAACTATGTGGAAAATAGAGACAAATACTACATATTCTGGACCCAATTTAGATAGAATAGCAAGGATTAATTTTCTTTCTTCCTTGGATTTTTCAATACCACATCCTTTCAGCTAAAGCAATAAGGCTTTGAATTTTATGAAGAAATCTTAAATATTATCAACTCTCCTTGGATCTAATAGGTTGAGCTTATTTGCAAGGATATGACCTTGCATCTCATCTTGCTTTCCAAAGAGTGTCTCTAATGTATCCCAAACTTGGTTTGGAGTTGTACATGCCTCAACATGAAACAACAATTCTGAAGAGATGGCTAAGCATAGCAGACCAAAGGCTTCATCCATGTGGTTGAAGTATTTAGATTTTTCACCTACTCAATTGGGTTCAACCTTTGTATCCATAACTATCCGATAGAGGCCTCTACTTCTAAGATGAAGCAGAATCTTTGGCTTCCAATCAAAATAGTTTATGGAGTGATAATAACAAAGGCTGTAAATTCCATTCTTTAGACTCTGATGTTTTGTACCTGGAAAAAAATCCCCTTCCTAGCACCACGACTTTGATACCATGTAAAAATCACAGTTGAAGTTGCACAAATTTTGCTAGAAAGAAAGAAATAACTAGAGTTGTGCTGGTGCTGGTGGCACCAACACAGATAAAATAGAGTAAAAACATAGAGCGCTTCCATAAAATAAAACTCAAATCCCATTAGAAAATAATGTAGGAATTACAAATATAAAAGCCACCGTATGAACCAACAAATTATGGTGATTAATTTTCAATTTAAAACTAGAACAAAAGATTGCATGAAAAGAAACGATGGAAGGCCCAAAACAACAGTTGGAACATGTATTGAAAATAAATTACATGCAAGTAGTTTGAAGTTGGAATTATCTACTACTCTAACAAGCCACACTATAAATGATAGGACTAATATAAATGAAATTGTAAAAGTTAAGAAAATCTTCTCTATTTTTGGTTTGCATATTCTTATAAATATTATAGATATCTTAAATACATCAATTGAAGCTATAAATTTTATAAAAAAAACTAAGTGAATTAATTATTTTTAATGTCAACTAATACATTTTTTTAAATATTTACTGTTCGAGGTTCACCACTTAGTGTGTTAGTTAAGTGGTGTTGTTGTTGATCGCGGGCTGTAGCCTTCGTTGATCCAATGTGCTCACGAGTTTGGGTCTCAGTTTGGTAATAAGGGAATGAGGAGGTCCCCCATTTGTGGCCTTACTGGTTCATCTAATAAGGGGATGAGGTTCTCCATTTGTGGCCTCGCTAGTTCATAGATCTAGGTAAAAAGTGCTTCATATGGACACGAAGGACGTGTCGTGCCAGCTTCATTGATCACACTAAGAAGTTTACTAGGCACTTTAAAAAAATTAAAAAAGAAAAAAAAACATTGACTATTTAGTATACGATTATGAAATAGTAGATTTTGTTTTTAAATATCTTAATTTTATATTTTATATTTATACAACTAACTGAAACTTATAATTTTGAATTTTGATGAGGAGATATTTTTTATTCCATGGGTATATGCACGAAGATGGGGGACCAAAAAGGTGCCAAACTTTTTTTTGGTCCCCCAAAAGCCATAGGGTGTACGCCCTATAGGGCGCACGCGCTATGGCTTTGATTGCCCAAGCCTAAGGCTTGGGCAATNAAGGTGCCAAACTTTTTTTTGGTCCCCCAAAAGCCATAGGGTGTACGCCCTATAGGGCATACGCCCTATGTAACATTATGAAAATTTCTTAAAGGAGGGAGGAAGAAAAGCCCAACAGGCCCTGCCAGACCAATTTCAGCACTAGGCCAATACATAAAATGTAACATTTAAGTATAAGTTACATACTCTTCCTTTTCTTTCTTATAATTAAGTTACATTTTATGTATATACTTCCAGGATGTTTGAGAGTGGTTTCAGCTTCATAGGAGTTAAGATAAAGATTCTAGATTTTGAGGGTTTTTAGGAAATTTTAGACTTAGCCAAATTTCAAGAATCAGCACATTGTCTTGAACATGATTCTCAGTGGACTATTGATTATAATCTTAGGCCCTTGACTTTATTAAAGACACTCTTTAGGGTTCTTAGTGGTTGTAATGTATCATATTGGGTCCTAAGTGGTCCTAGGTCCCCTTAGGACCCATTACGACCCCTTAGGACACATTAGGGCCTCTTA
>MU227669.1:1021670-1043294 GCA_018584345.1 Thuja plicata
TGTATGAGAGAGAGAGAGAGAGAGAGAGAGAGAGAGGTCTTAATGGGTCCTAAGACACAATAGTGTGTCCTATGACCCCTTAATGTGTACTAGGACCCCTAATATGTATTCTTAGGGTTCCAGAGAGAGAGAGAGATGATTGGTTGGAGATAGTTACTAAAGATTAAAAAAAAAAAAAATAGTTTAATAATAAAACCTGTCACTATAACACTTATACTAAAATTGTTTCTAAAAGTTACTAATATAATAAAATCTAACCCTTGTGATTAGTAATGTGATATCTTGTAATGTTTTAAATTTTTTTTCAAGTGAGGGTTTGTGAAACTTTAGAATGCTTAGGGCCTTGTGAGTATCTTGGTTCTATCTCCTAGCATGTGGGGTGGAACTTCACTAATTTAACATGGTTGGGTGGCAAAAATCTTTTGAGGTCCTGTTCATGGTTCGTGACTTGGATGTGTTCAATTCTATGCATTAATGAAGACCTTTCTATTATGATTCTTACTGAAAGAAAGATGTAAAGATATGTTGTAATGCCTTCGGGCCATTTTTGTACTTACTATTGTAATGATATTCATTATCAGAAAAATGTAATTATAAAGCAAAGCAATGTAATTGAGAAGGATAGTTCTAGGGTTTATTTTAAGGGATATTATTTGAAAGATCAAAGTTGAAATGTAAAGTGTAAATATTGAATTACCCTCTCTATCTCTCCTATGTTGAAATAAAAGGAAATGTTTATTATGCTAGGAAAAACATCAAGTACTTTTAAAAGATCCATCTTATAGGTCTAGGGAACCCTCCGGTGCACTCAGGCCACCCGAACGAGTCCTAGCCTTCTATTATGGATTCTATCATAAGACAAGCACTAAAATCACATGAGTAACATCTTATAATGCCAACAAAACTATGTATAAACATTCATAAGGTACAACATATAACTTTCCACATACATTAACACAATGTTCCATAACTTGTTCATAAATCTAAGGAGCCCTCATGTGCCTGAAATTTGGCTAAGTCTGATTTTTTTTTAAAATCCCCAAAATCTAAAATCTGCATCTTAACTCTTATGAAGTTGAAACCTATCTCAAATATCCTGAAAGGTATTTATACAAATATAAATCAGACTTATACTTAAATGTTATATTTGTATAAATCCTGGATTCATAACAGAACTACTATGTGTGTATATGTTGAAGAGATATATTATGTATTGTTATTGTTTTCTTTTTGTTTCTTATCTTTAGTAACTATCTCCAACCAGCCTCTCTCTCTCTCTCTCTCTCTCTCTCTCTCTCTCTCTCTCACACACACACACNAGCCTCTCTCTCTCTCTCTCTCTCTCTCTCTCTCTCTCTCTCTCTCACACACACACACACACACACACACACACACACATTTTTCTATTTTGTGTCTAATATAGGGCGTACGCCCTATAGGGTGCACGCCCTATAGTGAGTATAGGTCATGCGCCCCATAGGGCTTACGCCCTTTTAATGAAATTGAAGTTTACCAAGCCTAAGGCTTGGATTTTCCTTGGAGTTCCAACCCAAAGGCTTGGAGGATTCACACAGGTCTGAGACGTGTTTTCCAGCAAACCTACAAAAAGATAACATTTTTTCTTGTGTGCTCCCCTTTAGGTTTGCACGTGGTTCAATAACGATAAAATCAGATGGCATGATATTGTAGATATCTTTGATAGCTATCTAACCATGTAATTTATTTTGAATTCTCATTATGTTAAGCATTTCATCTCTAATTTCTTTTCTAAGTATGTCTGATTTTTGTCAAAAACCAATGTGTATTCATTTTGGCTTAGATTTTGGCCCGTTGATCGAATTTAAAAAAAAAATTACATTTTTAGGAACTAGACTCCATTCTACACACTTTTTAAAAAAGAAGTTTTGATTTTCAATTAGTTTTCAATGATTTCTAGGGGGAGCACACAAAATTTTCACATTTTCAAGATGTGTCCACTTCGGAAAATGGCAAAAAATCACACTTTGATCAAAAAATTAGTAGAAAAATCCGGGATAAACTAGGTGGTGTTAGCTAATTTCTCACCGGAGCGATTAATTTTTTTTTTTTAAAAGTTAACATTTTAGGGGAAGCACACCAGACGCTATGTTATGTTTTTTCACAAAAAAATAGGACCACTTTTTGTGTTCCCCCTTTTTGAGGGCCTTAATCTCCACCATTTCTAAAATAAATTATTTGTTTAGAAACTAGATTCGGAGTAGAACAACTCTTGTTTTTGTCATATTTAAAAATTTTGAATGTAACTATCCTCAATTTCTCGTTGAAGTTCAGAGTTTGCTAATTTCAGAACAAAAAAAAAATTAAAAAATGTGGCATCTTATACCCCCCTTTTTGGTCCCCCATCTTTGTGCACTTACCCCCATGCGATGTTTATTTTGAAAGTATTTATGTTTATTTTGAAAGTATTTGTGTTTATGATTAATATTAAGACGTTGACATGTAAATAATTATCAAGTTTAAACTAAAAGATAAGAATTTGTACTCCATAAAAATAAACCCACCAAAATGAAAACCTTAAAAATCCATACACAAAGTAGGGTACTATGTTACTCTCCTCATAAAATAATTAATAACAATTTTATTTCATGGCCTAATCTAAGTATCATGAGACAGTAAAGCATGAAAAGTTTGCAAGCAATGTGGGATCATGAACCACCAACCCAAGTGGGAAAAGTTTCGAGACAACAGTAATATGAGTGATATTTTTTTTTAAAATGGTTATCATATTCATCACCTAAGTCGGAATCATTTTGAAATGAAAATGATTCATGCAACGTAATATTCAAATTAATATCAGCTACTTGCTAGCTTCATATGCCTTATTGCCAATCTTAATAATCTAAAAGAACAATTATCATCTTAATAAGCTTAATGTATTGCTTCTCCATGAAGAAACAATTATCATGAAATTCGTTGATTTCAGCTACTCTAACATCATAAACCTTATTATGAAGCCTCATAATCTTGTAGAACTTAAGCTTCCATAGGCTTAGCTTACTTCTCTAAAAGACACACAATTAAGGTCCATAATGTTATAGAAATTAGACTTGAGTTCATTGTTTTTTTCTGATATAAATCTCTCAGAAGGCTTTTTTTTTTTCCTTAGAACTGTTTTCATTTGCTTTTGAGTTTCTCCTTTATCTTGCTTGGCCTTACTTTGGGAACATGGGAAGAAAGAATTTGGCCAATGTTCCTCTATTTGGACTTGTAGTTTTGGCCTGCCTCTTACATTGTCATGATGCAAGGAAATTGGGTCCTTTCATCCAATACAGATCTTCCTTGATCTTACATTTTCACCCTCAACCTCATAACTTATTTGGTAAAGTCTTACTCATTATCTTTTATGGGAGATATTTTTCTAACACCATTGTAAGCATGATGCACTTCTTGTTGGGTTTATGAAATGGGCTAACTTTTGATTTGAATTTGTGTTTGTAATCAGTAATAAGTTATCCTGAAGAGGAGAGCAACACTTCATCTATTGAGAAGGAAGATGTTGTAAAAGTAAAGGAAGAAGATGGTAATGAAGAAGAATGTGAAGGTATAAAAGAGCCACACCCTGTAGATGAACTTTTGCAGACCAACAGAGGAGATAGAACCAAGTCTTACATATTAAGTGGCTATTGAACTTACACCAAATATAAATATTTACTGATTGACCAATTAATGCTCTTCTTGTTTCTCAGGCAGTTTTCAGATTTTTTCTGTAATTATAGAAAAGCAGATGATCACTGCAAATTTAGACAATTTTGTGCAGTTTTGTAAAGCATACAACCAGTGCCTGTCATTTGAAGCGTTTTTATCTTATAGTTATCTATCATTATTTTCAGGATATCCTAAACACTTTGTAATGGGAAGTATCTGTTAGCCTTAAAAAAAATCGATAATACTTTAGAAAATTTGTATTGTAGAATAAGAAGCTACAACTGTTTCCTATTATGCTACTTTTCCAATGGCATTAAAGTTCTATTTATAATTTTAGTTTTTAAATTTTAAATTTTGATTAATAATTTTATATCTTTCTGTTAATTAAATGAGGTTTAGGTTAGGTTTAATAATTAATAAAATTTGGGACATATATCAATGTCTAGATCTAAGCCACATGGAAACTAACTGGTTGATGATGTATCAAAATAAACGATCCCACTCTGAATGTCATTTCCATCATGAATAAATATCTTATATTGTTTTATATATGAATAAGTATCTTATATTTAGATACAAAATTACTATTAATTAAAAGGATGGAAGAAGTCATATGCTGAAGTTTATGTAAGACAATCTTACCCAACAATCCAAAGAGAAGAGACAAGAACTAAACTAATAGTAGGTAGTAGGCAGTAGATCATGCATAAGGATTTTTAATGATATTGCATACATTTTTTTTTCTAATTTCATGAATGATTGATCAATTATCATGTGAAGTATACAAGCGGAAATAGTTTAAATAACTAACATATTAATTGTAATGTGTTTGTTATTCATAGAAGAAGATATAAATCTATTCTTTATATTTTTATTTATTCTATATTGTAGGGATGTTGTAAATCTATTCTTCTAATTCAATTTAATTTGTTTGCTACATTAGTTAACATTGTACCTAAATATATTAAATGGCAAATCTATTACAACATAATATTTCTAGTCTATTCTAGTAGAATTCTACCATTTTGGAATAGGCCACATCTAGGTCATGTCCTTTGGATAGGATTGCACACATGTAATTTTGTCTTCTCAATTTAAAGTCTATAATCTTTTACTTCTTAGGTTAAATTTTCTAGATATGACTATTGTTCATTGGTTTTTATTTCAAAGGTCTTAGCAATGTGACTAAGCCTTGAATGAAAGGACACCATCATAAGTTATTTTTAAAATAGATTATTATGGAAAAATATTCACGATAATGTCCATCATTATTGTGTTAGTTGCAGTCTCAATCTCGCATCAAATTCAATTATATGAACATTTACACTCTTTGTTTGAAATGTTTTTCAATGTCTTTACATTGAAAGAAAACCAGTTTCCCTCTATCAATAACGAATCTCCAAACTTAATACTTTTTAATATTTATGGAATTTGCCTTCTTGTCTTCCATATATGCCCATCTTCAAGCTACTCTTACCCCCGTTAATCAAAAAAAGAGGGAGCCTATGAAAACTTCCAAAGAGACCGCACCCTCTCTATCCATTTCTACAATATCATCATCTCAAAGTTGATGCAAACATATAGTATAATTTTGAGAAGGGCCTATAGGGAAGACATGTCACTTTTGTAAGGTTGAGAATACTTGTTCCATTTCTATTTTCCATTAGTGTTGTGGAAGACAAAGTTGGAATAGATCTATGTCATGTCCTTAGGGGTATATGTCAGAGAAAATCTATGTATTAAACATCACAATGTATGATATCAATTTGATAACTTATCAATGACATTTATTATGTAAAATTAACCTATAACTCAATATTTTTATATCTAATATAAAAAAATGTATTGTATTTCTTTACAAATAGTGCACAATTGACTTGAGTGAGCTCAAATCCACTTACATTGGCATTATTTAAATTAGGTAATTATAAAAATATATTGTCTTTTTCAAATCGGTATAACTAGATTAAATTCATCATTTTTAGGACATTTAAAGTGTTTTAGATATGTTTCTATTTACTTTATGATAAATTTTGATTTAAAAAAAAGTACACAAACATCTTTCCTTAAGGTTGATGCGTCTAGGGCACATATTAGTTGAAATAAGTAATTACATCGACATCCTCTATATCTAAAGATTCATACACCTATAGTACCTATCAAATATATTATGTCTAAAAGATATTATTAAGATGAATCTCTTAAGTATATATTTGAACTTCAATCATCTACAACAAGAGTTTCAAAAAACATGATTAAAAGCTAGTGTCAAAGTTTAGTGGTCTAATTTATTTTTCAAATGGAGTTGAACTATCACTAACTTGATTTTTATCTAGTCATTTAGTTTTATATGTTAGTAATGTTGAATTTAACATATCACTTATAATCACAATTAGACTCTTGATTGAAAATATTTGAAATGAAAATGAGAAGGTTATTGTCAATCTAGTGATTTCAAGAAAAAATTTGACATAGACAAAGATCAAGGTAGAATGGGGGAACTAATATTTGTAGAGGGTTGAAGGAACTATTATTTATAGAGGGTATTGATCCATAGTTTCTATGAGTATATCTAGGCCAAAATTAAGAGAACTATTTTATTAGGGTATTTTAAAAGCAATATATGTATCAACAAAGGTTTTTCTTTATCTCTCACATTATTTGGTTTATAAAATGAATTCTATAAAATAATAATAATAATAATGAAGGTGAAATAGTATATTGAAATAATTACATCATGAAGCTTTTCTTATATATTAAGAATCTTGATTCAAATGCAAAACCACTAAAATATTAAAAGATGTTACTTAAAAGATACAAAAATATCTTGAAAAGAAGTAGGTATAAATACATATAAAAAGCCAAAATTTGTATAATATTCTCCCTTCAAAGAAGAAAGAAACAGTTCCAACTTTTGGTTTGGAGGTTTTTGTTAAATTTTTATTAGAGTATCTTAGGGTGAATATACTTTCGCAACAAATGCAGGTGTCACATCTACAATGAATTGAATACATGCATGAGGAAAGTTGCATATGTATGCACCAATAAAATGGGAGTACATGTGATCAAACAATTGAAAGATCTTGTAAAATATCTTGCACAATTAAAAAAATAAATTAGTTACACTTTATACTACATCTTGATATTTTTATATTAAATTATTAATTACTAATCTTAGGGTTCAACGTAAGTTGTATGTTTTCGGGATGAGGAAGAGGAGTTAAGCGTGGACATTAAAGAAGCCTAAGAGATTGATAATGGTGCAAAGGAAAAGATACCTAAGGAAAAACATGCTCATTGTAGTCCAAAATGTGTGGTGAAAGCTCATATGGTGGAGAGGGAGGGTTGACAATCTAATGTCTAATTTTGAGTCCTATCATGACTAGTATTAAAATGCACTCTTTTAATTAGTGTTGTTAGCTATAGTCTATACTATACATTCCCAATTTATATTCATTTTCAAACCAGAGATATTTTGTATGTAAAAAACAACTTGGTGTTGGATGGTTGATATCAATATTCTAGGTGACAAGGTGAATATGCTAGGTGTTTGGGTATTTGTTGGAAACTAAGTGGGCTTGGCTTTGCTCCAGAGTTGGGGTAAGATTTTATATGGAGAATAGATGTAAAACATATTTTATTATAAATATAATGAGTGCAACCCTTGTATTACTATTTAATGATAAAAAAACATAAATTGCATGTTTTCAACATTGCAATTTAAGATCTTTCACATGAAGGAAATTATGACCGAATCTTTAAAATCCAATTATGTGTTACAAAGATGGAAAATTGAGGGGTCGTAATCACAAGTAGTTTTGATATAACTTGTTTCTTTGAACACCATTATCCATTTTTGTCAAGTTAATGTCAATACAAAAATATTGCCCTTCAAGTTTATGTTCTAGTTAAAACTGGTGTCTAAACATTTGTTAAATTTGACCTCTTTAATTATGTTGTAATCTCTTTTTGGAATAAAATGTCATATCATATGTATATTTAAGACCATACTTATAATTACAATTTAGTTTATGCAATCTATATCAAGAGGACAATACAAAAGTTTAAGCTATTTTGTTTCAAAACTATATACCTTCCAAAATAATAATCTAAATGTAAACATGTTAGTCTAACACAATACTGAAATGATTTTTATATTAATCAATAGCATAACAAGGGTTCTAACCTTTGCACAACCACATCGCATAGATGCAAAAGAGATAAACAACACATTAACAGTAAAGGAGTAAAGTTGTTAGATGTTACACAATAATTAAATGCTATACATTTTTTTTTTTTTATACTAATTTATTTTACATTTATATATAGTTACACATATCACTTTAATTTTTGTATGATTTATTACTTTGTATTAAGTCACTTTAGCTAGGAATAGACTAAAAATATTACAAGTAGTTGTCAACAAAGACAACTTAAAGATTGTACTTTTAGATTATATTGTCTACCCAATTTAATGGTTCCTATAAACATATTTCTTTAAAGGAGCGATAAAATTTATAAAATTTGATGTGTCTCATTATGGTTATATGATGATATATCATTTTTAATATAAGAGGAAATAGTATAAACATAATTAGCATGAATAAGAAAGAGAATTCACAATATCTTCTCTCTTTCCCTAATTATGTCAAAAAATATATATTGCTATTTCTACTAGACTTATGAGGTACAACTTTAAGAAAAGTGTTATTAATTTATATTTAAATATATTTTAAAATGTAAGAAATCAATAGATTATTTGTTAGGTCTTTTAATTTTGGGTGTGTTTGTGTTGACTTCTACTCAAGCTCTAAGATATTTGGAAGCTTCCTAATCCTTCTTCTAAAGAATCTTCTTCATGAATGATTTCTCATCAAGATGGTCTATCTCTCTTTCAATAATGAATTTATATTTTATTTTAATTTTTTATTTATAATTTATGCACCAATAAATTATAAATAGTAACTTAATATTTTTTTATTATAGATGTTCTTATATAATTTTTAAAAATGACTATCAAAAATTAAAATATTATCTAAATTTTCAATTTTCTTATCAAAATTGACAATATGCTAAGAAAATTATAGAACAACCTTATTTTTAAATAATAAACAAATATTTCATATTATTCTTATAAGACCCATTAAATGAATTTATTTTATTTAAGATTATATTAATTTAATTAAAATCTTCATATAAGAATTTAAATTGTGCACTGAAGTAAAAATCAAGAAATAATTTACATATTAGATGAACGCCGTAACCAAATTTTATAATTAGTTTCGTTAACGCCCTATTTATTACTAAATCTGATTACTTCTTTCTTTATGCACAAAAACAACAATCGTGCCAAAATAATGAACGGAGCATTGGGTTTCAATTTTTTAATAAATATATTTTATATCACACCAAACATCAACATCCGATCTTAGCTCAGTTGGTAGAGCGGAGGACTGTAGTGGGATAACAAATCTCTTAGAAATCCTTAGGTCGCTGGTTCGATTCCGGCAGATCGGATTACTTTTATTATCGTTCTAAAGACTAACAAATTGTATCTTTGTAACAAAATTTTAAAACAATTTAAATAATAAAGTTCGGAGATCGGATTACTTTTATTATCGTTCTAAAGACTAACAAATTGTATCTTTGTAACAAAATTTTAAATCAATTTAAATAATAAAGTTCGGATATGAAATACGTGATTATAATTAATTTAGGAAAGCAAGTGCAAAGAGGATAAGAATATATCAATTTAAATAATAGAGTTTGGATATGAAATATTGTGATTAGAATTAATTTAGGAAAGCAAGTGCAAAGGGGATAATAATATTTAGTTGGATAATTTAATATGTATGATTTTGATGTAGATTTTGGATTTAATTTGTTTGATTTTTTTTTTCTATTAAAGATATATGAAGATTCATAAGAAGCGATTACATTCAGGTGTCTTGTTCATACCAGCTACTAAAAAGAGAGTCAGACATATATGTTCGGTAGATTACATATCAGTCCTACATACATATCTAACTAAACGTGATTGCCATATCTTAAATAGAACATAAACAACAAGGGATCCAAAGATCATTGTCTAAGTATGGAGAAGATACAAAAGGACTATGTAAAAGAGACTGTGTAACAAGGGAATATCACATAAAGTCATCATCCTTGTAGGTTACCCATGTCACCCATCCTTGTTGTCCTTCAATCCACTTGAGCACTTCATCTTTTCTAATATGTTGTTCATAGGGGTGGGTCAGGGGTTCTGCTACTGGAAAATCAGGTCCTGGTATAGCAGTGATAAGGACTTCATTGATCACTGGTCTTTCATCTTTATTAAGGTCTTTAACTTATGTCATGAAGTTATGGAGTGCAGCTCTGAAGGGGGCAAGCTCTTGGGATTCTCTTGACCAGGTGTATCCATGGGAGACCTCTCATGAACCCAGTTTGATCATGCCATGTTTGAAGAGGTTCTCCAGCTTCTTCCTTTTAATCTTTATTACCACTGTCACCTGCACAACAATTTTATGGTATATGAGCCTCTTGAGAGACCCAGTAAGGTTTCTATAGTTACCCCCAAAAACTATATTTTTTCTCATTATCCATATATTTCCCATAATTAAAGCAGAAAGAAGTGCAAAAAAACTATTAAAAGGCTGCTTCAATCCACTAATATGACCAAAGATGATTTCTAAGGCAGAGGCCTCATAATGCTGTGCGAAGCCAAATAGCTTCCAGATTTCAAGAGCAAAGGGGCAGCTAAGGAAAACATGGCTAACAAATTCACGGAGAGAGCAAGAATGAACAGAGACTAGGTTCACCACTTGGAAGTCTAAATGGCAGCCTGTGCAAGAGGAGACGCCACAGGAAACATTTAATCTTAGGCTTAGTAAGGGAGGACCAGAGATTGCAAAATATTTTGGACCATTTCTCAGCCTCAAGGTTGAGGTTCCAGCAGGAATTCAAATGGGGGAAAATGGAGCAGTCTTTAGTAAGGAGTCCATAAAATTCCTTGGAGCTAGACTTAGTAAGAAAGGTACCATCGGACCACCTGAACTGGAGGTGGAAATCACTATCAACATACATATATTTGTGAAGGAAGAGATCAACACATACTTCCTTAATAGTAGAATAGGTTCTAAACTGAGAGTTGGAGAGGGAAAATATATTTTTCATACCATCCCAGTCTACAAGCAGGTCATCCTAGAAGATGTCAGCCAAGTAAGAGATGCCTTTTTCATTCCACTTCCTAGCTGAACATCCTTGAAGCAGTGTCAGAGGCTTCTCTCTGATTTTAAGGTTCCACCAAATAGACCTATTGCCACAAAATTTATCATGACACTGGAAGATTTTATTATCTGTGATAAGGTGTTTGACAGAGTTCCATGCTTTTCAGATTGAATTGAAAATAGTAGAGCCTTGAACATTAATCTCAATATCCCCTGCTATGATATCATTCATTGTAAGGTTTTTCCAAAGTCTTCCTTTCTTGGGGTGTCCCCTCAATATATTTCTTCTGATAAGATCCTTCCATGGCTCATCTCCCTCCAAAGCTTTAGTGACCCACTTAGTAGCCAAAGAGATACCTTGTATTCTGAGATCTTTAAGTCCTAGACCACCTCGTTTCTTGCCTACAGTACACCAATCTCATTTAACAACATGGCCTTTTTTGTTACCTCTACCATCTGACCATAAGTAATCCCTAATGATTTTCTGGAGGTGATTAAACTGGTATTGGCAGAAAAGCTAGGCTGAGGAGTAATAAATAGAGTAGGAAGACATAATCTTTTGGCACACTTGTAGTCTGCCTGCCATGGAGAGGTACTAGTTATCCCACTTTTCTAATTTCTTTTGCACTTTATACTTCACTCATTCCCACATAGACTTTAAGTTTGGGTTAAGGAAAATGGGATGCCAAGGTATTTAACCTAGAAGTTTGGTCCTTCCCATTTGAAGTTCCATTGAGAAAGCCAAATTGGGGGCTCCTTTGTTCATCCTAAGAAAATGGATTTTCCATTGAGATTCTACTTCATGATGCTGAGTAGAATAAGTTGATTTTGTCCATGAAGTTGGTTAGATTTTCTGCCTCCATTTTTAGTAGCAAGGTTGTATCGTCTGCAAACTGTATGTTGGATGTCTCATTATCCTCAGGAAGTTGAACACCCCTAACTCTTGGTATAATGGAGTTATCTGAGATCAGGTGACCAACTGCTTCATCAACTATTACAAAGAGGGTAGGGGCTAGTGGGCATCCTTGCCTTATTGATCTGGTCAACTCAAAGCTTTCCAATCTAACACCATTAACTTCTACCTTTGCAAGGGCTCCATTCATTAAGGTTTGGACCATATTGACAAAGTTGTTAGGTATACCCACTGCAGTCATCATCATATAGATGAAGTCCCGTTCTACTCTGTCATAAGCCTTCTCATAGTCAAGAAGAAGCATGCAGGTACATTGATTAGATTCTCTAGCCCATTCCATTACTTTCCAACAAGTCACCATGTTTTACAGAATGAATCTGTCTTTCACAAATCCAGTTTGGTTGTAGTCAATAATTTTGGGAAGAACATTTTTTAAGTCTGGTAGCCAAAACTTTAGTTCAGTTGGTAGAGCGGAGGACTGTAGTGGGACTTCAAATCTCTTAGAAATCCTTAGGTCGTTGGTTCGATTCCGGCAGATCAGATTACTTTTATTATCATTTTAAAGACTAACAAATTGTATATTTTAAGAAATTTATCTCTCCTTATTTATTGATTGTAACAAAATTTTAAATCAATTTAAATAATAGAGTTCGAATATGAAATATGTGATTAGAATTAATTTAGGAAAGCAAGTGCAAAGAGGATAAGAATACATCAATTTAAATAATAGAGTTCAGATATGAAATATTGTGATTAGAATTAATTTAGGAAGCAAGTGCAAAGAGGATGAGAATATTTAGTTGGATAATTGAATATGTATGATTTTGATGTAGATTTTGGATTTAATTTGTTTGATTTTAGATTTAGAATATGTCATTTGTCTTATAATTTTTTCTTTTTTATTTTATTTCTTTTTAAGGATTTTTTAGAGTTATGAATATACTATTATAAAATATGGTCTTTTAGGTCAATCCTTAAAAGAATTATGTGAAAATTAAAAAAATAATTAGCTTTGGTCATAAAAATGTTCTAATTAACATATCCAAACCTAAATTCATTTTAGTAAACCAATTTTTTCTTGATGCTTGATGATGAAAATTATACGAATGTTTTAAAATATTTTGTACTTATCTAAATTCATTTTTTTTCTAGAAAATATCATTTAGAAAAATAGGATATCATGGCTTAACGCATGTTCTCAAAGATTACATAATTACAATTACATCAGTGTGCTCAAAACCATAGAGCATGATTCAACAAATTCACCAACCTACAAAATTGTCTATATACTATCTACACCATTACAAAAAAGCAACAGTTTGAACAACAGTAATCTTTATAACAAATTTCTATATATCTATCTTTTCCATCCAATCCAACTAGCCCAAAGGGCCATCAAACCAAAAGAGCATCTTATTTTGCAAAATAAACTCTTTGTGTGGGTGCTTCAGTATTGCTGCTACTGGATAGGTGTCACTAGGAGCTACCATCAATGAGACTGCCTCAATAGGTTTTGTTGCTCCGAGTGGTTGTTGTTCATTTCCATTCCTTTGGTTTCTAATTTTTTCCATGAAGTTATGTAATGCCACATCAAATGGATTCCTTTCTTTTGTCCTCCTATTCCAAGTATATCCGTGAGAAATTTCCCACTTAAACACCTTGGCACTGCCATCTTGGAGCAATTTTTCAAACTTGGTCCTAGCAATCTTCAGAGTAGTTGTTACCTGCAAATCAACATTGTACCAAATGAGTCTCCTCATAGACTTGGTAAGGGTTCTACTCCTGCACTAAAAACATTGTCATCTCAAAATTTCCAAACATACCATAAAGTTTCAATAGAAAAATAAGACCAAAAGACGTTAAGTTCCTTCCTAAGGCTCTAGATATAGCTAAAGACCACTTCTAAAATAGAAATATTATTGTTGATAGATACACCAAATGTGTTCCAAACTTATTTAGGAAAGAAACATTCGAAAAGATATATGATTTGTTGTCTCTAGCATCTTGTAAATGTTACATTCATTGAACTCTCTCGTAGGCTTTTTTATGGGTAGTCTATGAAGGATGAACTGATACATGAAACATTCATGTTTTGGTTCTACATGATTAGTCCAAAGTTTGTTGAAAACCTTTGACCATGATACCAAATCAAGGCCTGCATTCCATCTGGTGTTGATATGTGTAAATATTGTTAGCAATAATAGATCACCAATACAACTGTAGGTGGGGGGAAGGAATCAATTGTATTCCATAGCTTTAACTTTAAAAACCAAATAATAAAAGCAATATTGAACACAATAATAAAAACAACATAACACAACCAATTTTTGTTGAGGAAACCATGTTAAGGGAAAAATCCCGGTGGGAATTAGCACCCACGAATAATGCACTGAAAGTATAGTATCTCTTTAAGGAGTTTTAGCCCTATTAGGAGTTGATTATTACATACAATACACAATCCATGTTAAAGGACATAACCTATTAGGGGTCAAGATAAACAACATGCTCACTGCCTAAAGAAGGTTAAATCCACCTTCAGGACTCACTGTCCGAGAAACAGATATACAAAGATATAATATCCAGTGAACTGACAGATAACAACAAATTTTCTTAAACAATTCCAATGAAGTTCATCAATCACTATCTCTACTCTACATCCAACAAACTCCTCAAATACAATCTTGCAACTTCCACACTTCACTGTCCACACTCCTAATCAAGAAAACAACTCTCCTTTATACAAGTTTACAATAAGCAATTAGGTCAGTCAATTAAGACTTCCCCAATGCATAAATAATTACATGACCCCTTTCTAAGATACACATGGTACCTTGAACAAGTAAACATCAATTACAAATCATTAAATATAATCCAAGATTCGTAATCCACGCTCATCATCCATAATACACGGTACATCTCTGAAGTTGGCCCCAAATAGGTATTCTCAAGAAAACACACCACAGGTGACATCACCAAGAGTATTGCAACCCAAGAAGCATAAAAAAAATTCCTCAACATGTCTGCTAACATTCCCCAAGCTCGCATAACATGAAAAATGCTTGCACCCAAGTTATCCACAAAACTCAGAGACTAACATTGTCGCTATTCTAAAAATAGTCTTCGCCAAAACCGTTGTAACTCAAAAAAAATAAACATAAATATAATCAACCATAAATATAAGATCCCATCTTGTCCCTTAATACATATATGTGCTCGCATCCTCTGATAGTTCGTACAGTGTCTATACACGACTGTCAATCTTGTCTGTGCCTGAGACAACAAATCTCACTGAGACTTCAACTGAACATATGTTGACATAAATGATAATACATGAATGCAACCAACTCTAACATAAGCCAATTCCAACAAATATGTCATCACTATCAATGACGAGATCATAAATACTCTTAGCCTTAACACAATGTAGCAACATACCATCTCTCCATTTGTACAAAGCATATCTCTCCTAATTAGTACCACATTGTTTGGGGAGAGACAACGTTGAGAAGGCATATCTTAGGACATAATAAGTCCTCTAATGGGCCTAGGGAAAATCAAAATTTTGTTTCATAGTTGTCCAATCTAACAATTCTTCATCACTATAATATCCTCAAAGCTTGTGACCCCCTTTCTAGCCCATGTCTTTGCTGAGAAACCTTATAGAAAAGCCAATAGTTTTCCTTTATGCCACAAGTTTTTCCAAGGGGATCTTTCACCACAAACCCTGTTGTCTGTAGAGATAATATCATTTTTTAAAGTGAAGTGTCTTTCTTGCTCCCAACCTTTCCAAATCAATTTAAAAAACCAGAGCCTGATATTTTAACAGAAAAAGTACCTGCTAACAGATCACATAAGCCTATCCCTCTCCATGTTGGGGCTTTTAAAGGGACTGCACTAGTGATATTATGTCTTCTTGTAACATATAAAATAGAATGGTCACCAAAATGTAACATATAAAATAGAGATGTTGACTGAATATAGGATAAGATGGATGCTGTTACATTTAAAATTAGAATGTTTATTGAAATGTGAGGGGTGAATAAGATGTTCCTTTTATCCTTAAATACACAAAGGAAGGATCCAAATTGATTAACCCCAAAAGAAGGATCAATGCAAAAATGTATCAATCGATTGGAAATAGGAATAAAGAAGAAGATCTTAAATACCCGTTTATAGATTTGAATGTGTGATAGGTTTAGATAGATTAAGAACTTTAATCAAAATGGATAGGAGAAAAGTAATAACCTTGAAATGTTGCAGATCTGAAGAATGTTTTTTTGGGGGGTCTGCACTCAGTTTCTGGAAAATCTAAGACTAGATCTGGAATATAAATACAGAAACGAACAAAACCCAGAAATCTTTTTCCGTTTTGACACATTTCTGATTTTGACCCTCAAGTCAATGTCACCATTGACCCAAAATTTCTGATTTCAACCTAGGGAAGAATCAACCTAAAAATTCTCCGATAGGAAATTTGTTTCCGGATCCCAAAAATTTTCTGAAAAGGGTATCTAAATCTGTACTATGATCTATTGTTCCAAACATGTACCTACAAGAAAAATAGATTGTTTGTTGAGGGGGAGGGGTTTGCCTTGGTCAAACCCCGATTTTGGAATTAACCTCAAAGTATAATTGAAATTGCATAAGTAAAACAAAGTAAATGAACAAATTTACCTTTCTTGTAGAATCCCTTGTGGCGGATTCAAATCTATGGACCCACAAGTATGCATGCACCAAATGGATGTAGAATGTAGAATGTAGAATGTAGCATGTCTCAAACCAATTGTGTGTAGATCTTCAACACCAATCTTGAATGGATCTTTGAATAGGAAAAGGCTTGGAGGAATGTGGATGGAGAAATCTTCAACAAGAGGGCCAATAATGGCCACCAATGGATCTCCTTGATGAAATGAGTGCTTGAGAAGTGCTTGAATGATTTAATACTTGAGGATAGATGATTGCTACAATGACTACTTGGCTTTCTTCAAATCTTGCTCCTTAGCTTTCACTTAGTTGATGGTTTTTAAAGTCTTAGATTGTTAGAGAAAATGAGAGGAGAAAGCTTCCTTATATATGAATCTAGGGCACAATGTTCTAGAGAGGCCTACATAGGAGAATTAAATTCCAATTAGACCTATACCCCTAGAAGAGCACCTATATTAAATATAATTTAAGATTTTTTGTTCTGAAGACCGAAACAACCGACCTAGAAGTGGTAATTAACTCTTTCTAAAGCCTGACATCCGGAAACCCTAGAATTCTAGAATTTGAACCCTAGGTCAGAAAAAGTTCAATTATGACCTAGGTCAAGGTTGAGGTTGACCTTGAACCAAAAAGGTTGACCTTGACCCTAAGGTCAAAGTCCCATTTTTTCAATCTAGAGTGTCATAAATAAGCTGGAAAAAGTGGAAATGGGATAGAACATGGGGAAAAAGCCAGATCCAAGTCAGGGACCCATTCAAGGCACTTGACATGAACCCAAACCACTTACTCGAAAGGCTAAACCAGTCTACAATGGAAGTGCTTCCATTTTCCAACTATACATTTAGCCCCCACTTTAGCAAGAGTATGGACTCGATGCAAACTCTTGGTAAAGGAGATCATAAAGAACATATAATATTATTGAAATTAAAAGGGACAAAGGAATCCTCAAGCCCCCAGGGACTTAAGTATTTATCAACCCTAAGATCACAATAAGAGAGACATCACCCATTAAGGAGAAAAAGAGAGAGGGTGTGATTACCTCGCCCAATGAGAACTTATGTCCCATTGTGAACCACACAAGGAAACAATGCAACTGGAAAGATGGAGTTGAACCGCCTAGTGAATGTGGCTACTCACTAGTCAACCCATCAGGAAGATCCATTCTTAAGGACACCTTCCGACCTTAAGGGATCAAAACATTGTAAATTGAAATATGAGGGATCAAGAGATCCGTGTAAATTTAAACTGGAGGGATCAAGAGATCCTATAAAGTAAATTATCCATGCTTTAAGGATTAGTCTTTAATCCATAAAGGGAAAAAGTTTTAAGTTTTGAAAATATTTTGAACGTGCATTTGTGAAAAAAGTGAGTAGAGCGTATGCCCCCATGTTAAAGTCATTGTTAACACTTTAACAGGAGCAATGGCTTTAATGGAAACATAAACAACTCTACTGATTATGTTTCCACTACGAGATTCCCCCAAATGAGGAAAAATATAGGGAAATATCACATAAACATACAAAGAACACAAAGGGATCTACCTACTGTGGGGTCAGTATGATCATAAGATAACATGTATATATAGATATGATATTATTTCAAATGAATTGACATCATTCCCCAAAGAAAGTAGAACTACAATCACAATGGAGGAAAGAAAACTCAAGAGTTACGAAGAAGAGTCTTTTCAGACCACAACATGGAGACCAAAAAGAATCAGTGCTACCATGTCGCAGATCCAAGCGGACTACACAAGGAAAAATTTTATGAACAATAGCACAAGTACAACATAACATGAAAACAACATATAGAAGAGTAAAGATACATATAGAGGAATTATACAACAAGTTTGATTCTTTTATCACCTTGCACCAACAAAGTAACAAGGGTCATATAAAAGAGTCTAACAAACATTTAGCAGACACATTACGGGAGAAGCACAATACAACATGCAAACACAAAGGGGCTACCATAAAGGATAAGCCAATCAAGCACATCGCCTACTCTCCCCATCTCCATTAGTATTATTTAGGGAAGGTGGGAAACTCGCAAGAGGGACTATATCCAATATAGTAGGAATAATAGCCAGTTCCAAACAAGGACCCTCTTAAGAATCATGTTTCTCAATACTAGGTGTAATTGTCAATTGAGTTGAAAGCATACGAGGTAAATCAGTATCAAGATCAATGGTCTCATATTCATCACTAAGATCAATAGGATCATCACGAGTATCCTCCTCATCAAGATTAATTAAAATAGGATCTAAGGTGCAAATAGGATCATCATACTCCTTCACCTTAACATCATTGTGAGTATTAACTTCTTCCAACACATCAAGCATAGGTTGATCGAAAGAAGGTAAAAAAATTTAAAGAATAGAAGCACATGCCCTACCATCATCTCTACACTTCTTACGACGTTCTTCACGAGATTTGTTACATTTTTTTTTATTTGACACGTGTTGAGAACTAGGAGGAATAACAACTGGTTCCTTCACTGGTTCAATAGGAGGGTTGGTAGGATTCGTAGTGGGCTAAGAAGTGACACTAGGAGGTTGAGTAATAGAGCTAGCAGTAATGGATAAAGGAGGTATAGAAGGAGTGGGAAAAAGACCACGGTTAAGATCTATCTAAGGCATGCTTAAATCAACAATCTTACGATGTTTATAGGCTTGATATGAACAAAAAAGGTTATCAGGGCAAGGAGGACATGAATTAGGTAATGAAGGCCAAAATAAATCAAGAGTAGCACAATCTCTAGGCCTAGAAGGTTGATACAAACTATGATTAATAGTTTCACTTCTCCATTATGAATGAACTTAAGATATTTATGAATAGGAGAAGCAATAGCATGCATAGCATTTATCCAAGGAAAACCAAATTTAACTTGAAATTGATCAGAAGTGGGAACGACGATGAAGGTAGTATCTGCAACTTTTCCACAAAGTTCAATAGGCAAGTTAATAGAACCAAGTGCAGGATAGAGAAAACCATTACAAGTTTGGATCCATGCATAAGATGGATCATAAAAATCACGTTGTAGGTTTTTCATAAAAAGGTTTTCCTCAGTAATGACATTTATTAAAGATGTGGGATCAACAGTCTCGATATCATCAAAGGTAATTGAAATTTCTTGAGGTCGTTTATCCTTAGTTTGTTTCTGAGGTTTAGGTGGAACTTGAAGTTGAGGTGGAGGTGAAGGATCTTGAACAATAGGTTGAGATGAAACAAGGCACTCCACATGATTAACAATGTGATTAAGGTCATCCATCTTTGAATTGTAAACAATATCCATAGAAGATGGTTGAGTGATGGTATTAGTATCATGTGTAGGTAAATGATTCGTATAGATTTGAAGGTTTCGATTAGGAGGAGAGACAAATTTATTTCCATTACCATCAAAATTATCAACAAAAAGAGCATTAGAATCAATTAAGTCTTGAACTTTATGCTTTAGAGAATACCATTTTTCAGTATCATGGCCATTCTGGCGATGGTATTGGCAGAAAGCTTTAGAATCAAAGGATTTTGATGCTATTGTAGTAGGAAGGAGAGGTCGAATAGGAGGAAAGGTAATCATATTATCACTTAACAACCTACTCATAATATAATGTAAAGATTCAGAGAGAGGACTAAACGTATGATTCATACAGAAAGAAGTGGATGCAAAAGTGGCATTGTGGGATGCAACAACAACATGATCAGTAACTACAGTCGTCTGTTTATTAATCTTGACATAGTTTTTAGGTTTCTAAAACTTATTAGGATTAGGAGCAGTGTCACTCTTATCAACTGGAACAAGAGCCATTGGAGTGTTTCTCTCAAATTGACTCACTTGTAATTGATAATGATGAAGTGCTGCATAAAGTTGTTGAAAAGAGGTAAATTCAGTAAGCAGAATATTATCTCTAATATCCTTTTGTAAATTTGATAAACATATGTTGAATATCAATATCAGTAATAAGATAAGAAATTTGAGCATACAAATGCTTAAATCTACAAATAAAATCAGTCAATTTTTCCTTAATGTTTTGTTTACAATGCATTAAATCGGTTAAGGAAACTTGCAGACCAATTTTATTTTGAAATTGTTGAATGAAGGTATTAGCAAGTTTAGGAAAAGAATCAATAGAATAAGGAGGTAAAGAACAATACCATTGCAAGGCCTTATAACAAAAATTCCTAGCAAATAACTTAGCTAAAATCCTATGGTCATGAGCATAATCACTACAAAGGATTTGAAATGTTTTAACATGAGTAATAGGATCTCCTTTACCATTGTAATTCTCAAGACAAGGCATATCAGCTTGTTGAGGGACAGTAGCATGAATAATGTCTAAGGATAAAGGACTACCCATGTCACATCTAGGAACGCTAAACTTGGATTGGGTTAAGGATGCAAGTTGTTGTTGTAAAGATGACACAATTTGAGCCAAACAAATAATTGTGGAATCATTAGAAGAAATAGGTGGCATAGAAATATTAGGAACACTAGGAAAAGTGTACGAAGCGGTAGGAATTGAAGACACAACCAGTGGAACACTTGGAACCACAGTTGGAAGGGGATTGGAATAAGTAAAAGGCACACTATGATATGAAGGTTGTGAGGTAGGTAGAGATACCAGTGGAACAATCACAGGAATAGATGAAATTGGGAGAGATGTAGTCATCAAAGGAGGAGTATAAGTAGGAATGCTAGGTAAAGGAACAGAAGAAGGTCCCTCACTAGTGATAGGAGGAGTAAATCCTAGATATTGAGCCTCTTGTTGTAAAGGTTTAACATTCAAATGCACAATATGAGTGATACCACGCAAGAGATTAATACCTTGATCACTATCACGAAGGAATTTCTTAAGAGCCTCTATAGCTTGGATGGAATCTTGGTTATGGTTTTCTTGAATAAGCCAATTTCCCATTTTATCAAGTTTGGTTGAAAGTTTTTGCACTTGTTCAGGAGGAACTCTTAAAGCTTCATCCTCATCATGAGATGAGTGAGAAGAGTTATGCTCCATAGAAGGATTGGAATCATGAGTGATCAAATTGTCATCCGGGATCCTAAGGAAAGGAGAGGAAGACTCAGGATCAAAGGAACCCATAA
>MU227669.1:1043344-1067454 GCA_018584345.1 Thuja plicata
ATCATGAGTGATCAAATTGTCATCCGGGATCCTAAGGAAAGGAGAGGAAGACTCAGGATCAAAGGAACCCATAATTCTACAGCTTCTTCTAATCGGGATACTATAAGTAGGACTAGAAGTGGTAAAGCTCATACACCAATGCAATGCAAATGAAATAATTTAAGAAACACAAGATTTTGATTTTTTAATTTTTGAAATGTAAATGCAAGAACATAAAAGAAAGCTAATCTAATATGCATGCAAGATCTAACATAAAAGATGTACATCTAAAACCAAAAATAAAGAGTTGTCTATCGCGGGTTCACCAAAATGTAACATATAAAATAGAATGGTCACCAAAATGTAACATATAAAATAGAGATGGTGACCTAATATAGGATAAGATGGATGTTGTTACATTTAAAATTAGAATGTTTATTGAAATGTAAGGGGTGAATAAGATGTTCCTTTTATCCTTAAATACACAGAGGAAGGATCCAAATTGATTAACCCCAAAACAAGGATCAATGCAGAAATGAATCAATCGATTGGAAGTAGGAATAAAGAAGAAGATCTTAAATACATGTTTATAGATTTCAATGTGTGATAGGTTTAGATAGATTAAGAACTTTAATCGAAAAGGATAGGAGAAAAGTACTAACCTTGAAATGTTGCAGATCTGAAGAATGTTGTTTTCGGGGGTCTACTCACAGTTCTGATTTTGACCCTCAAGTCAATGTCACTGTTTACCCAGAATTTCTGATTTCGACCTAGGGAAGAATCGACCTAAAAATTCTCCGGCAGGAAATCTATTTTCGGATCCCAAAAGTTTTCCCAAAAGGGTATCTGAATCTGTACTCTGATCTATTATTCCAAACTTGTACCTACAATAAAAATGGATTGTTTGTTGGGGGGAGGGGTTTGCCTTGGTCAAACCCTAATTTTTGAATTAACCTCAAAGTATAATTGAAATTGCATAAGTAAAACAAAGTAAATGAACAAATTTACCTTGCTTGTAGAAGCCCTTGTGGCGGATCCGAATCCCTGGATCCACAAGTATGCATGAACCAAATGGATGTAGAATGTAGAATATAGGAGGTCTCAAATCAATTGCTTGTAGGTCTTCAACACCAATCTTGTATGGATCTTTGAATAGGAAGAGGCTTGGAGGAATGTGGATGGAGAAATCTTCAACAAGAGGGCTCCATGGAGCTTGAATCCTTCAATGGCCACCAATGGATCTCCTTGATGAAATGAGTGCTTGAATGCTTGAATACTTGAGGATATATGATTTCTTCAATGGCTACTTGGCTTGCTTCAAATCTTGCTCCTTAGCTTTCACTTAGTTGATGGTTTTTCAATTCTTAGATTGTTAGAGAAAATGAGAGGAGAAAGCTTCCTTATATATGAATCTAGGGCACAATCTTCTAGAGAGGCTTGCATAAGAGAATTAAATTCCAATTAGACCTATACCCCTAGAAGAGGACCTATATTAAATATAATTTAAGATTTGTTATTCTGAAGACCGAAACAGCCATCCGGAAGCGGGAATTAACTATTTCCAAAGCCCGACATCTAGAAACCCTGGAATTCTAGAATTTGAACCCTATGTCAAAAAAGGTCAATTCTGACCTAGGTCAAGGTCAAGGTCGACCTTGACCCTGAGGTCAAAGTCTCAATTTTTCAGTCTGGAGTGTCATAAATAAGCTGGAAAAAGTGGAAATGGGACAGAACAGTGGAAAAAGCCAGATCCAAGTCAGGGACCCATTCAAGGCACTTGACATGACCCCAACCCACTTACTCGAAAGGCTAAACTAGTCTACAGTGGAAGTGCTTCCATTTTTTGACTATACACTTATTAAGACCTTCCATGGCTCCTGACCCACCATGGCTTTAAATATCCATTTGGTAGCCAGGGCTATGCCTTAAATCCTAAGATCTTTCAGCCCAAGCCCCCCTTTACATTTTTCATCACACACCACTCTCATCTGACCCCGTGCTTTTCCTTGAGCCTTTACCATCAAACCACAGATTTACCCTTATGATATTATGAAGGTAGTTAATTTGGTACTGACTAAAAATCCACAATGAGAAGTAATATATATTATCGATGACAAAATATTTTGGCATACTTGGAGCCTACCTGCAAGAGAGAGAACCTATTTATTCCATTTCTGCAACTTCTTTTCCACCGTCTCCCTTAACCAGTCCCATGTCTCCTTGAGGTCCATGCAAACTGCAAAGGGAACACCAAGATACTCGATAATATATCTAGGACCCCCCCAAGCAAGATATTATTTACCGAACCATTCAGAAGGATTGTCATTCCATCTAAGCATGACAAAATTTTGGATTGATATTTTGCTTCCTGGAGCATTATAGAATAGATCAATCTTGGTCATTAATGCCCCCAAGTTATCCTATTTTAATTTAATGGGAATGGTAGTATCATTTGCGAATTAAACATTAGATAGAATCTCTTTGTTTGGGAGAGTGATTCCTTTCACTCTCATGGATAAAGTGAGTCCCTTATAAGGTAGAAGAGTGCATCTGTAGCGATGACAAACAATGCAGGGGCTAAAGGGAATCCATTCCTTATGGATCTAGTTAGGGCAAAGGGTGTAACAATTTAAGAATTTCTAGGAGAATATTTGAATGGTATTTTCTTGTTGTTTGATGATGATAAATTATACAAATGTTTTGAAAATGTTTTTGTACTTATCCAAATTCATTTTAGTATACCAATCTAAGTGTTCCTAGAATGATGTGTGAATGATATTTTCTTAATGTTTGATTATGATAAATGAATGTTTTTAAATGTACCAAAACATAGCAACAATCCACACAAACATGTGTTTAATAAGTTCTTATCAACTATTAGAACAAGTGAGTGTCAGTTAAATTCAAATTCAAATTTTAGAAATTTAAGGATTCCAAACACAAGATCAACCCCGTAACTCTAGAAGGGTCCCAAGATGACAAGATGGTAAAAATTGTGCATATAATGAATGTCTAAAAATTATAGAGTGCATGATAAATGTGGTCAATGTGAAGAGTGTGCAAATGTAGATAGGATAAAAAAAAAAAATTTATAATAATATGTATGTAACTATAAGTAATAACTAAAAGAACAAATCTAACTCCACATAAAATTATACTATTTTTCAAAACATATTTTAAAATAAATGCAAATAAATACTTTCACTTAATTTTACAAATTTAGATGATAGATAATTAAAGGCTTTCAAGTAACATAGAATACACATAAATAATGAATATCTAGAAATTTATTTAATATTACCAAATTCAAAATATTTTTTTAATATATTAGATAACTTTGAAATCTATTCTACAAAGTACACTTAATATCCTTATCTAAGAAGTAAACTAGACTAAATTAGGTGTATAGAGATCCATTTAATCTCGTCAAAGTTTAAACATATTTCATATTAAAATTTTCATAAAAGTATTTAATGTTATTAAATATTTTTATGTCTTTTACATAATTCATTTATAAAAAGTTTGTATTCAAATTATTTTAGTCATATTAAAATAGATTTATAAGATTTAAATTAAATAGAATAATAAATGTTACAAAACTTTTAATTATTCAAATATGTTAAAATTTTAAAAAATTAATAATATATTTTAAATAGTTTTAATAAGTATAACTATAAAGACTTTGTATGCTTAAATGTCTTTGTATTTTAAATATTTAATAAAAAAATATTTTTATGTTTTTATTACTTGTATAATTTCAAATATTCATGTTATTGCTTTATGTTGAACACACAAGGTTATTGAGGGGTGTCAGTAAATCTGTAATATAATAAAAATTTTAATTTTTTTCGTAAATCTAATGTTAAATGTTTACTTCGTATGTTTGCAATAATGTAACATTGAAAGAATAGAGTATTCTACACAATTGCATAAGAGAACGCCATATTTACGTGGAAAACCCAATAAGGGAAAATACATGATGATAAATCTCACAATATAGAACAAGATTACAACTTTAAAATGACAACACTTACCAAAGGAGGCTACACCATTGGAATGACATAAAATACAATTAAGCGTCCACTACAAATCAACTATACCATCAAAAACCTTTGACTCATTGCTCTGGCACACTACAAGAATTATTTAAAAATACACCTTCATCTCACTTCTTAAATGTTACACATTAAGAACTTATTTGTATACTTCACGACACCACACAACCAAACACCACTTCCACACTATTGCAATTTATTTGATCTTGCATTAATATGTTCTGCAAGCTCCAACAAAATTCTCCAAGTCATTCAAGATGAAACATGTAGGCATTATACATGCATTGGCCAAAGAGGTTAGCCCCAAACACTTCCGTGGAGGAAGGGAAGTAAATATGGATTTTGGAAGGAAATAAATAGGACCTTAAACACTTTGACACACCTCTCCATACAAACAGAAATCTTAAGATATTAGCAAAAATATATGTGGTAAGCCAAACAATCTCTAAACCTTCCAAAAATCTATTGTAGTCAGCAAAAAATATAAAAAATACCATGAATGAATGTGCGGATCTCATGCAAATATCCTATATATTTCATCATTATTCATGTACCATTCTTTCATATTGTCACATGCAATTAAGCTAGCACAACACATTGATTCTAACAACCTAGCACAATATGTAAAACAATCAACCAATATTGAGATATATCAATTTGATTTGTACTTTTGATACACCTGAGCACCTAAAATATAAAGAGGAACAATATACAAAAAAAATGTGAACAAGTCTCCCAAATAATAAGAGAAAAAATTGAAATGTGAAGAAGTGCAAAACATTTTGACTTATCGTCTAAGATCCTCGAGAATAACAATACTTACAAAAGGAGACTACAACCTCTGAAAGAAATAAAATTTAGTTAAACTTGTTGGCATTTGGTGAAAATGATATGTGTTTTGATCATGGACTTGTACTATGGTGTTTGCATTGCTAGAAACATGATGTATTAGAGGCAAGAGATTAGTTATATCGATGGTGTTGAAGATCTAATAGAAGAAATGGTTAAGTGTTCAGTCAACAAGGCAGAGGACATTAAGCATGATACATGTGATTGAATCTGGAGTTATAGATTGATTTAAGGTGTGCAATCATGCACATAACATCTATAGAGGTATATATACCTACGTCTATGATTGCATCAATTATTTTAAAGATTTGTTCAAGTTATTGAAGATTCAAGTAGAGTGACAAGAAGAACAGACGATAGACAAAACAAGTTTGGTTAGATCCTTTCCCCAATCTATTTAATATTTTTTAATGATTGTTTGCGACTTGATTAATGTTTTTTGACTTTATTAAGTTGACCAATGCATTTTGGTGCGATCAGATTTAAGTTTTATGTCGGTGGGTAAAAAATTTTAGGGTAAGAGGTCAACTATGATAAAGTTGTTATAAAAGAAGAATGTGAATATTGATTTATGGTTAATGTTCATATGTTTTAGATGACGCAATAAGAGATTGTAATTTTTTGAAGTTGTTGGATTCTTAAGGAAGTGGTGTGAGCATAACTAAAGAAGATATGTCAGGCAAGAAGGTAATTTTCAAATCAGTTATTCGTGGGTCTATCTCAAGGCAAGCCCTAACAGGTTTGCAAGTAAAATCCTTTAACTAGGTCACTCCTAACAGGGTGAGAAGGATATTTAATAGGATATGAAGTGTGAATCCTCTAACATGGTGAATCTTAGAAGGAGTTCAAAATCTCTTAACAGAGTAGTCTTTAACAAGACTTGTATTAGCTTTTAACTGGGCTAAAATACACTTAACCGGGTATACCCCTACCAAGGTGTTTGTAATTGCTCCTAACATGGCAGATTTGTTTGGTGCACTAGTGAAATTTGTGGATACCATTCCACACGTGGTTTTATCCCTCTAACAAGGGTTTCCATGGGAAAAATCTTGAGTCTTAAGTCTACATTGTGTGAATACTTTACTTGTTATGTTTCTACATAATATTTTCATTTGCATGTTGAGTATTGTGGAATCTATTTAAGAAGAGTTTCAAATTTGTGGTTGCACTGATTAACCTCCCCCTCCCTCTCAATGCCTTTGAAGACTAACTATTGGTATTAAAGCCTAGTTCCATTGAAGAAGCCTAACAGCTCGGGTAGGATCCTTAAGGAAAATATGGAGGGTTTGTTAAAGCACAAGAGGCAGCTCCAAGAAGCTGAAATGGTCATTGAGGAGCTAAAGAATCAAATGAAGTAGTCAAGAGCTAAAAGATAAGAGCTTGTTGGAAAGTTGAGTGAGAGTCAAGACTACATTGAACAATTTTATTAAAATAGTGGATCTAATCAATCTGAAGCGGCCCTAGAAGCCATGACTATAGAGATTGAAAAACTGAAAAAGGACAAGAAAAATCTTAAGAGAGATTGAAAGCCAATCAATCAGAATGACTGAATAGTTGGAAGTAAGGAGATATGCAGAAGATGCAAGGAAAGTTGCAAAAGATGCCTTGAAAGCCAAAGATGAAACCCTAAAGGATAAAGTGGATGAGATTTTCAAATATGAACAAGAGGTTAGTACATTACATGAAAATTTACATGAGACTAATGAGGAGTATTAAGAAGCTCTAAGGCTGAATGAAGATCTAAGAAATGAGAATGAGAAAATAAAAGGAGAGTTGAAGACTTCCAATGATATGCTGAAGAAATTCAATGAGAGTACTGCAAAACAGCTAGATGAACAACTAAGGAGTCAAAGAAGGAACAAAGAGACCACAGGTCTTGGATACACTGGTCAGACTACTTTTGAAGTCGGAGAATCTTCTAAAACAAAGGAGATCAATCAAGAAGGAAGGTCTCCACCAAAGGTAACACAAAGAAATTTAGGTAAGAAATCCTACAAGCATATGTGTTTGAATTGTCACAAGGTAGGTCATGTTGCAAATGTATGTAGGAGCAGACCTGTAAACAAAGCTAGTAATTTTATGATCATACTATCTATGATTGTAGATCTGGACCCATTAGTAGATCTAGCAGCTTTGATAGTTATTTTTTTAAATGCAAAAAATATGGTCACAAAGATGATGAGTGCAAGTGAAGAGATAACAATCAGAGGTCACCTGTGAACTGGGAAAGCCATTATCAAAGGGAGAGGCAATTTGATGTCACATGCTCAATATATGGTAACTATGGACACATGGTTGTGAATTGCAAAATGAATACTGGAAGAGGTAATGTTGGACCTTGGGGAAAAACCGGTATGGCACATTTTCATTGTCATAAGATTGGACATTTAGCAAGGAATTATAGGTTAAGGAACCAATCGGTAAACCAATCAAACAATCAAAAAGGGAAGAAGACTGTAAATGTAGAAAAGGCCAAGAAAGAGATGAAAAAGACTTGGAATAATAAGGAATATAGTAAGACATCAGAGGAATCCACATCTCCATCGGGTGTGGAGAATTCATCATCAAACTAAAGCCTTCAAGTGGATTAGGGGGAGCAAGTGTTGTTGAATCCATCTATCGGACCCCCTAAAGGTGTGTGGTGAGATCTATCAGCATTTTAAGATGAAATAAGATTTTTTGGAATGTATTGAGGAGTTTTGGTGAATTATATGATGTTTTGATCATCGGTAATGATTTTTGAGTCAATCATTAAAAAGGTTAACTCTATCGATAAGTGCATTTATTGCATGCATGCAAAGGTTGATAAAAGGTCTTTTTTTTGTATTTCGTTCTTACCTTGCGCATTGTGAAAGCTATTGTGGAGAAAAAGAAGCATTGTTTGAGTCATTTATTGAGATCCAAGCAATAAAGAGAGATTGTTTATGTTGATCTAAGAGAGAAAATCAACTAGGTGTTGTCATATTTTTCAAGAATAACGCTAGTTTTGAACTATTTGAGGTGTTTACCTATTATCTTCCAGTGTGGTTGAGAATTTAAGATGGCTACTCCTAAATTGGTTGATATAACTAAGAGACCACGATCAAAATTTAAAAGACATCCATTCAAGTCTATAGAAAATGTTCCAGTGGGTGCCCTAACCAGCATACCCTATGGTGTGTTGCATGTAGAGGATGTTAGAGCTTACATTCATTGAAACTTAATGGATTTAGGATTAGGAGCCATACATGAACTGTATGAGAAATTCTATGATGATAACATGGTGTTGAAATATGAGCACAAACACATATCAGAAAAAGGTCATTCCATGACAATGAATGACATTATAGATGCAAAGGTAAAATATGCTTCTATGGTTATTGTTTATAAGGTATATCATTCTAGCAGAATGAACAACATACCCAGTGGTGCCATTCATACTGCCCACATGATGATTAAGGAGAATGAAGGCTATGACTTATCTGAAGTCATGAGCGAACAATTAATGGTGAATTTAGATAAGATCAAGATGGATAAGAGGCACAAGTTTAAGTATGGTTAGGTAATCATGTGCATGTTTTTCTACTTTCAAAATATGTTCCTTGGCATCAGTAACATCAATTGGTTAAAGGATACACATGCTTTTATTCAAATCAATGACTGTATCAGACTCTTAGGTAATAACTTCACGAGTCAGATGTGGGGATATCTCAAATATTTTCTGAAGAAGATGCTTGAGAAGGAAATAATTCCATCTTCTATTGTGGAAAAGTACAAGACTACTATATGCTTCATGGTTGACACAGATACTTGTCAAATGGAATTTGTTGAGCCAAGGACCTCATGGGTGATGCCTATGAGTTATGAATTTGAAGAAAACATTCTTCCTATCTACATAGAGAGCTTACTAGCTCAACCGATAGATCCCAAGACACCAAGGTTTGGGACTTATGAAGAAAAGTCACTTAAAGTATACTGCGAGTTGGTGAAACTAGTTATCAACAGAAGAGTGAAGAAAGATGTTGAACAATCTATGACACAAAAAGGTTTCAAAAAGGAGAAAGTTGAGAAATCAAGAGCTAATCATGTTGTAGAGAAAGCAAGTACATCTGGTGCAGCTAGAGATGAAGATGATGTTGAATTTTTTGCTGCAACCAGTAGTGCCCCAACCGGTTGACAGACTAGAAGTGAAACTAAAGTAAAGAAGGAGAAACCTTATCCTCCTATCATAAAAAAAGAAGAAACCAGTAGAGAGTGCTAAGCCTAAGAATACAACAGTTAAGGAGACACCTAGCACTACAAAGTTGACAGGAAAAAGAAAGAAACAAAAAGCACAAAGAGCCAAGAAAACTGTTGATGAGGATAATGAAAGCACAAAATCAGAGAAAGAACAAAAGGAGCTAAAGGAAAAAGGTAAGAGATCTAAAGTAATAGGTTCTCCCAATACTAAATATGTTTAAAATAAATCTGTTGAAGTTAATTTTGGAAGTTTTATCTTTGTTGAAAACATAGTACTTAGAGTGAAGATGTATGGTGTGTTAGTTGATGTTAGAAATTTCTATGATAAGGTCAGTGAACAAGATAAGAATTTGATTGAAGATGTTGTAGTTTATAGTAATCATAAGTTGAGAAAAACATATATTGAATTGCAATTTAAAATTCCTACAACATTATATAATAAAATTGATGCAAGATGGAATCATGCACTTGCTAGAGATAGAGAGTTGGTCAAGTATAATTTGTTGAGCCTAATTCTTGAATCTTCAGTGGAAGAGATAGAGAACAAAATCAAAGAGGTAAGACCTCTACTCAGAACAATAGAAAGAGCTACACAACTTATGATTGGGGAAACTCAATCGATAAAGGATGAGGCGAAATAAATTCTAAGAAAAAATTTAGGATTGGAGAAAGATAAAGGTGAAGGAACTCCTATGAATGTTCAAGAGGAATTAGTAAAAGAAAAAGAGGGTGATCCAATGGTTACTGATACAACTGAAGGATTTACTGTTGACGGTGTGTAGGTCACACTTGATGAACCTAGAGATGAAATGGATAATAAAGGATACATCCCTGACATGGAGGTACAGGATGAGCTTATGGATACACAAGAACCTTAGAAAGAGACTGAGACACAAAAGGAAGATGAACTAGTAGACATAGGTACCAGTTAGACTATGAATGATGACACATAAGTGAAAGATTCTACTAATGAGTAGCAATAAGAGAAATAAAAATCTAAGGAGGTCACTGATGGGGCTACACAAGACAAACACGTAAATGAGGAAGAAAATACTAATCAGGAACAAAATGAAGAAAATATTACTCCTCTCACACAATCCACAATTGATGATGATATATCACTTAAAGGATAGATTGACTTGAGCACAATGAGCCCCAAAGAGATGATAGATCTTGCTAAGGAGATTAAGTCAAAGATAGAACACAAAATGATGCAACAAGAAGCCCATGTAATAATCACGGCCATAGATTAAATTTTAGTGTTGTTAAGTAATGTTAAGTATGATGAGAATGCTACACCTATAAATCAGTTATCTCATTTAGTCATTGTAACCAGGGATGAGATGAAAATTTTAGAGGATGCAGTAGTGTTGAGAGCAGAGAAAGTGTATGAGAAGAAAAGATCAGATAAATTGGCATAGCCAATTGTCTTAGACAACAAAAACACTTACATTGGTTCTTAACCAATTGAAGAGTGCATTGACTGAAGGTGATAAGATTCTAAAGTCTATTTCTGATTGTTCTCAATTTGTGAAAGACTTAGAAAGAGAAAAGAGTGAAGCTTAGAAGGAGCTTAGATTACTTGTTGGCAATTTTAACCCTATTCATGAATCAGCTAATGCATTTGGTGCCAAGGTTAGCAATGTTAACAATAAGCTAAAGTCCAACAGAGATGAGGTTGATGAGAATTGCTAACTTGGTAGAATTACAAAGTTTGTTGGTCCCCAAACTTGAAATTTTGCAATAAGGTGTAAAGGAAGGTGAGAAGACTTTGGCATTTCCTGATGTGTGCACAATAGATTGACTTGAGGAATTAGAATTTTTTCCAAGTGGTCAGATTGCATCTATGGAGATTCTACTGAGAAATTGGGACAATGATCTACAAAATTTAAAGGTTAATTTCAGTGATGTCTTTAGTAGAATATAACTATGTGTTACTACTCTTATATTAATACAAATTTTGAAACTATTTGCCATACCTTTGTCATTTTTGTCAAAGGGGGGTGAATGTAATGATGTACTTAAGATTAAATTTGGCTAAGTTCATGAAAATGTAATTGTAATGGTTAAGGGGAGTATTTTACATTATTGTAATTCCTAGGGGGAGCTTTTGAGCTATTGGGAATTTGTTTACTGCAAATGCAATGTTCTGTAATTTTTATTTCTACAATAGATTAGACACTAAGGCAAATCTCATGTTTATTTTTATAAGTGTTGTCATCAATGCCAAAGAGGGAGATTGTTGGAATTTGGTGAATATGATCTATGTTTTGATCATAGAATTATATTGTGGTGTTTTCATTTCTAGAAACATGATGTACTGGAGGCAAGAGATCAGTTATACCGATGGCATTGAAGATCTAATTGAAGAAATGGTTGAGTGTTCAGTCAATCGGGATGAGGGCAGTTAGCGTGACACAAGTGATTGAATCTGGAGTTATAGATCAATTTAAGGTGTGTGATCATGCATATAAAATTTACAGAGGTATATATACCTGCATCTATGATCACATCAGTTAGTTTAAATATTTGTGCAATTTACTAAAGATTCTAGTAGACTGACAGGAAGAACAGAGGACAGACAAAACAAGTTTGGTTATATCGCTTCCCCGGTCAATTTAAAGTTTGCTAAAGATTGTTTGAGACCCGATTAATGTTGTGTTGACTTTATTGAGTTGACCAATGAATTTTGGCGTGATCAAAATTAATTTTTATGTTAGTGGGTAAAACATTTTAGGGTAAGAGGTCGACTGATAAAGTTGTTATAAAAGAAGAATGTGAATTGTGATTTAGGGTTAATGTTGAGATGTTTTAGACGACGCAATAAGAGATTGTGATTGTTTGAATTTGTTGGTGCTAAGGAGGTGTTGTGAGTAGAACTAAAGTGGATCTTTTAGATATGAAGGTCATTTTTAGATCACTTATTTTTGGGTCTATCTCAAGGAAAGCCCTAACAGGTTTGCAAGTAAAATCCTTTAATCAGGTCACTCCTAATAGGGTGAGAAGGATATTTAATAGAATTTGAAGTGTAAATCCTCTAACAAGGTTACTCTTAGAATGATTTTTGAATCTCTTAACATAGTACTCTTTAACAGGACTTGTATTAGATTTTAATAGGGCTAAAATACTCTTAACCGAGTATACCCCTAACAGGGTGTTTGTAATTGCTCCAAACAAGGAATATTTCTTTGGTGCACTAATGAAATTTGTCCAGATACCATTTCACACATAGTTTTATCCCTCTAACAAGGGTTTCCATAGGAATAATCTTGAGTCTTAAGTCAAAATTGTGTGAATGCTTTACTTGTTATGTTTCTACATAGTATTTTCATTTGCATGTTGGGTATTGTGGAATCTATTCAAGAAGAGTAACAGATTTGTGGTTACATTGATTCACCCCCACCTCCTCACTCAATTCCTTTGAATACTAACAAAACTTTCATTATAACTTAATTATACCATTAATAACCTTCATCTTACTACCTCAGAAACACTTTAGGACTTATTTAGAAAGATATCTTCATCTCATTACTTTCAGTATGCATTAACCACGTATTCACATAATTCACAACACCACACAACCATACACCACCTCCAAACCCTTGCAATTGATTTTTACTTTTCTTTAAGTCCTCCACAAGTTACAAAAACTTCTCCAAGTTAGCTAATATCAAACATAGACATGAGACATGCCAAATAGATTGGCCCCAAACACATCCATAGTGGAAGGGAAGTAAATGTGGACCAAGGTAGGAGATAAATAAGACCTTGAACACTTTGACACACCTCTTTGTGCTTGTGAAAACCATAATAAATTAGTGCAAACATACTAGGTTGTCCAAATAAATACTAAACCTTCCAAGCATCCACTTTGGTCAACAAACAGTATTGAAATCACTAGGAACCATTGTGCAAAGCTCATGACAATATAATACATGTAACTTTTATCATCAAGTTTTTGTACCATTATTTCCTATAGTTATGTGTACTTATGTTGGTGTAACACACTGTTACTGAATGACCTAGCACCATATGCAAATCAGTCAGTCAGTCTTGAAATATAGCAATTTAATTCATACTTGCAATACACCTCAACACCTGATACTTAAAGAAGGGAAATATATAAAAAAATTGAACAAGTCTCTTTAACCACAAGAGAAAAAACTAAAATGTTGAGAAGTGCAAAGAATTTATACTTCTTTGAGATCCTTTATACAGTCTGGTACACATACATCTCTAAGTATCTCAACAAAAGGAATTATGAAATGAAACTTTTGATATATCATACTTTCAACTATGTGAACTTAACTCCCAAACCACAAGGCAATAACTTCAAAAGTAGAGAAACAAGTTACAAATCCTTGAGACGGAAACACCAAAACTAACATAACATACTTGATTTATTTTATTGCATCAATCTATAAATCCAAACATTTTGACATCCAATCATGAAATTTAAAACATCATATCTTTAACATCTAATCATGAGCTCCATATCAACAAATTTTACATGTAATCATGAACTTCATATCATCATAATTGATCAACACTTCAAGAACAATATATCAACACACTTTGACATCTAAACATACAAACATAAGTTGACATTAACGACAACATATTGTCACACAACTATACAAATATCCCATACAACTGCAACAATATCTTTCTTTAGACATCTAAACAAGACCATCATAGGTTGTCATCAATGAAATACACACCCTACTCCAAATTTGCATTACCATTAATGACAATATACTACTCTATGTCTGCAACAATCATCTCATACCATATATGCAACAATCATGTATCATGTGTTGATATCAATGAGAACATGTTGCTCTAAATGCAACACTTTATAACCTTCATTAATAGTTATCCATTTACATTCCTAACATCTAAACTCATGAGAGCTAATCATTATTTGAGTAGACTATTTCCTCTCTATTTAATTTTAAACTCTTTTAGAAGTATATTGGGAATTGAGATGAAATTTTATGATCTTCATAAAAGAGGCACATGTTTCTACTTGGAATTATTTGTTCAACCCCACAAGCCCATGAATCACCTACAAGAAAAATGCATATCACATTTGAATAAAACATATCATGATTAATGCTATACAAACTTGAGAGAGATTGATCCAAAGAGGACTCTGATATTGAGATTAACCTATAAAGAAATTGGATAAATTACAATGAATGATTATAAAATTATAAAGACAAAACCTAGATGCAAACACTATAGGAAAATTTAAAAAGATCTTGAAAATTTTCCAAATAATACTGAATGAGACAACATATGCTATATAAAGTTGAATCTAGTAAAAGACTATAAAGCACCTAAGTTTAGCTAAAGTGAATAAAGAAATAAAGGACCTAATTATATAAATAATTAGATAATGTGTTGATTACTCCTTCATCCCCCTTAATCTTAACATAGGGATAAGCTAAATAACTAATTATGAATGAATAAACTCAAGCTTAAATGGGTCCTCACAATAAGGCATATTGTTAAAATTATTAGGTACCAAGAGGGGGTGAATCAGTCCAAACAGGTAGTAAACAAAATAAATCACTGATCTAAATAACACTAGAATTACTATCCAAACCACAAAGCATATAACTAATGCAAACACATAAAAGATAGTAATATCAAGCATCCAAAAACTCATCACACATGACACAGATATTGTATCATGGAAACCCTTGGTTAGAGGGAAAATACCATGGTGGGGATGACACACACAATCCCACTACTGTAGTAAATGAATTTTCCCTATTAGGAGCTACAAATAACCTTTCTGAGGGTGCACCTTGTTAGGAGCGACTAGTACACTGTTAGGAGTACAATCAGATCAATTATGATCTACCTTGCAAGAGGATTTCAGACCTCAATAAAGAAGTTACCCTGTTAAAGTATTTACAAATAAGAACCTATTAAAGTTCACCCAGTTAAGGTATTTTGCTTGTTGCAACTATTAGGGAACAACATGAGTGATCTAGATGTAGCACTGATTTCTTGTCAGATCCAATCTATTTTCTATACTCTATAACTGTTCCCTATCTATCATCTTTCTGATTGCAACCTCAAATTGAAATCACAAAACCCTAATTGCATCACCCACAACAACAACTACACCTCCATTTTAATAAGAGTAGTTCCCAATATATACACAATTTGCACTGACATCAAATACACCAAAAATGATCTTCAAATACTTTCCCGCGAAAGCACCACATGTAAAAGTTAATCTAAATGAATAAAATGTTTTATCATGACTGTGTTAGGTCAAGAAAAGATTTACAAGTTATATCTCCAAAGTAGTCAAACATGTTTTGACATCTCTAATGCAACACCTCAAATCCATCTTAAATAATTGCATCGATCACATAAATGTAAAAAAATTCAATTCATAAACTCTATTCCATGTCATCATATCATTATAAATCATCACACATACTATACTTCTCACCTATCTGTGATTTACCAACTGTTACTCAATAACTCTTGAGTTCTACCTATCTTAATATCGGAGATAACAAAAACT
Source organism: Thuja plicata (assembly GCA_018584345.1). Lineage (NCBI taxonomy): Eukaryota > Viridiplantae > Streptophyta > Pinopsida > Cupressales > Cupressaceae > Thuja > Thuja plicata. The sequence continues at coordinate 1,058,996 of MU227669.1, forward strand.
CTTTCACTGATCAACCAAATGAGTTGTGGTTGGAACCATACTACAATCTAAACATGTTGATGTTGTATATGTGACCTCTCCTTATAATTCCATAGTTCCACTTCTACCATGATTTCCACCAAAGTGATGTTCTCACTGTCTACCAATCTTCTAGACTTGCCAATTTTCTGTATTACCTTCTCATCAATTGTGTCTTTACTTCACCTGTTGTATTTAATGAATGTATTGACTTAGTTTCCATCAATGAAAACCAAATAATTAACTCCTTTTGAATGCACCTCAAGATCCATTAGAATACCAACAATCTCCCCCTTTGGCATTGATGAAAAACACATGCTAACTGCTTACAATAGTGCAATCACAATCTCACTACTAGAAGATCAGTGCAAAAGAATATATACCAATTTATGAATCCCTATCAGTATATATCATAGACTAATATATACTAATGCTCACAATACTCCCTATACATATACTCCCCCTTTGAAAATGATGCCAAAGGTACAAAAACTAAAATATGTACACTCAAACAAATATTACTTACATCCTATCAAAGATAACCTTGAAGTTTATCTTTGTTGAATCCAAGGATGTTTCCCATGCCTTTTGCAAGTATCTCATAGAAATGGTTTTCTCAATAAATCTAGAATCAAAATATTCCATGTTATCTATAGTGCTCATTTTTGGTAAGGCAAGTATATATGTTGCCTTCTTCACATTCAGTTGCATGACCTGTAGGGGATAATGACGATTGAAGTTCCAGTAGGGTGAGCTTTTTGTTCTCTTGATCATTCTAAATCAACTTAACCTTGTGTGAAATTTCCTTTACCCGACTATTGTAAGTAGTGATTGAGCTTGACATAGGATCAAGGTAATTGCTTAGGCTCTCTAGCTCCTTCTAAGCTTCCACTTTTCTTTGTTCCAAATCTAGAACAAAATCAGAACACCTTGATACTTTGGTAAACAATTGACCTGCCTTAGTAAATGTAGACTTAACTTCATTTATCAAATCTATCAATTTGATATGATCTGCAGTTATCTTCTCCATCAGCTTACCTATCATCTTCTTCTCTAAGTTCTCCTCTAAAAGTTTTACAACATTTATGTTCAAATATGGGCCTTGATATAGAATTTCCTTGATAAGAGTATCCATCTAATCAATAGGAAAATCATCTTCATCATATTCTACCTCTGGTATTAACTCAACTATAATGTCTCTAGATTTCCTTAAGACTCTTGTCTTCTTCTTCTTTAATCTCACCTTGTCTGTTACAACCTTTTTCTTCAGTTATTCTGAGAATTTTATTAGTTCCTTAGGTTTCAATTTGGATATATCGACCGGTGTGGTCAATGTTTCTTCTTCTTCAACTTCCTCTTATTCCTCTTTTGCAATAGGAACTTGTTTCTGTCTCTTCTTTACACTCGAATCCCAAGGCTAAATTAATTTTTTGTCTCTAGTTCTTCTTCAGTCTTTTTCTGAATATCCTTCTACTGACTATCTACCACTTTCTCCTCTTCCTTCTTAAAAATAAATTCCTTTGTATGTTCCATATGATATGATGAGGATGAATCCTCTTTACCTATAATGTCTATAATTTCAATCACATCTCCACCTGTTTGAGATAGACCAATATTTTGTACTTCAATGTTCAACACCAGGTTAGGGACATCAAGAACAACATCCCCAATTAACTGATCTACAAAAAAAGTGGCATCTTCATGCATAGGTTCATTGGGTTCTGCTTGAACTCATTCTTCATTACTACCCAAAGTGTATCTCTTGTCAACTGTAGCTAGTCTATCATTCTCCACAATATACCATTTGCAATATCATCAATAGAAAGGGTCTTCTTTGTCTCACCACTCTTCTTCAGCTCAGAGGCATCCTTGTCTGACTCTATCCTTTCTTTCTCATCATCTTCAGTTTCCTTATGAACACCCTTCTCCTCTATGGATTTTCTCTTTTTCTTGTAATTTTTCTTTTCAGTAAGAGTGCTTTGACCTTTCTTCCTTGTAGATTCCACTTTAGACTTAACTTCACTAGCTACTATATTTCTCATTTTTCTCTTCACCTTAGAATAAGTTGAAGGAATATTAGCTAAAGGATCTTTATATTGAGTTGTATATGTGCAAGATGTTCATGCATCACTGCTACCAAACTTATTCTCTAGATTAGATGACATTCTCCTTGTTTTCCTTTGAATGACCAGTTTCTTCAATTCCTTTTGAATTTTGGAAAATGCTTCATCATAAGCTCCAAATCTCTATGCTTGTTTTTCTAATTATTTTGACAATAATTCATCAGCATGTTAAGTTACTAAATTACCCTCAATGTCATATCCCATAGGAGGAAGCCAATATGTCCTAGGTTCCATTGCTTGCACAATACATGAATCAGTACCTGCTAGAAAATAAATATCATTCTTGTACTTTTCTATAATGCTAGATGGAATCATTTCATGTTTATAGATCTTAGATTAGAAATCTTCGAAATAAACCCACATGACATTGTTTAAGTTATCACCTAATTGTTTTATGAATTCACTTCTCTGAATAAATATTGGTTTGTCTTTTGAACATGCAACATTAATTCTGCTAGGGAAGAAATTTTGAACATAGAAAAACATACATACCAATAGGGCACCATACTTGAATGAGTGCCTCTTATCTCTCTTTATCCTTTCCATGTTTGTCAAAAATTGACCTCTCATCATCTCACACAGATCATATACTGAATCATCTTTGATAATCTGATAGGCAACATGGATAGCACCACTAGGCACATTGTTAACTCAACTAGACTGGTAAACTCTATAACCTATCACCAAGGATGCAAAGTGAACTTATTTGTCTTCAATATGATCAATTTTCATTACTTTGTCATCTTGTTTGGATTTGGTTAATTCAATGACCAAATGAGTTGCCACTATTCTTAGTGTACATTCCAATCCTTGTGCAAAAAATATTGTTACCTTGTGAATCATTATCTTGGAAATATTGTATGGTTTCTCCAGCCATATGAACTGATCATGCACTCTACTTACCACATAGAGATTCCAAACAGGATGGAATTCAGTGGGAATATCCACTGCATATGTTAAACCCTTCACTTGTAGATGTTTATGCTCATCTTTCAACACACCATTGATGCACATACCCTTATATTCTTTCTTGATTTCTTCAGATCCCAATTCTTTGATTCTACAATGGATAAAGGACCGAACATCTTCGATCAACATAACTACGCGAGGAATAGTGGATAGGGCACCTAACATATCAACCTCGACCACTTTGTTTGGATGCAATTTGAATACGGGTCGAGGCTCCTCAGTGATGTTAACTAGAACTAGAGTATCAACGTTATTTTACATTATGATCAATTGCAACATCACACAAATCTAAAAAAAAACTAAACTAATAATTTTTAATACACCGATTAGGGCTTTACGAAAATTTGATATGATTTAGCTCGAAATCTCAATCTCAAAAGTAATCGTTGCACACTATAGCTCAAAATAGCTCTTGAATACTCGAATGAAAGTAAGGGTGCAAAATGAAGTTACTTTCCCTTTATTTATCATTGATAAATAGACATTTCACACTTCAATGGTAGGAATATTTCCATTTCACCAGTTAACACGTATCCACCGGTTGGTACTCAACCAATAGTAATAGCCGATAAGAAATAGATATTAACAATTGAAATCTGAGTGCGGTCTGCACACAATCACAAAAAAATAATCACAGAAATTTACACCATAATATGCATATATATCTTTACCGCTTATGAATCTAGGGGATTGGTAATGGATTTGTCTATAAGTGCTCCCCCTAAGAAAATAATATTCTTATTTCATCGATAGAATCTCCACACTTCCTCAGCTTGTAGAGTTCTCAGTCAACTCAGAAGAATTATGTTCACCTTTCTTTACCCATGTCTTCTTCATATCACTTTTGACTTCATCAACATTGGCAATCTTCTTTCCTTTCCTATCCTCTGACAGATTAGGAAACTGGTTCCTAAACTAAAAGTCTATAGCCAGATGACCTACCTTATGACAGAAAAAACATGCCATGTTGGTTGACTTCCAAGGACCAGCATTACCTCTTAGAGTTTTCATTCTGCAATTTACTGCTAGGTGTCCACAGTTACCACATAATGAACATGTAGTATTTAATTGTCTTTCCCTTCTAACAATATTCACCAGTGTGACAGGAAACCTAGGTGCATACACCCTTGACCTAGATCTACACTCATATGTAGTATGACCATAATTATGACAATTATAACAATAACCATTAAAAGGGTAATGCTTATTCACCAGTTTACTCCTACACACATTTGAAGTATGACCAATATTTCCACAGTTATAACTAGTAGGTTTGTTAGGTTTCTTACCTGATTTGATGGGATCTATGTTCTGATCTTTTTGTGTCTCCTTAGGTTCAGATTTAGAGGACTCACTAATTTCAAATGTTCCTTCTCCTGTATATCCAAGACCAGATGTGTCACTATGTCTTCTTTAGCTCTTCAGTTGTTCATCAATATTTTGTGAGATTTTGTTGTATTGCTTCAGCTTTTCGTTTACTCCTTTCCCAGTTTTCAATTCCTTCTTGAATGTTTCATTCACCTCTCTAAGCCTTTCATTCTCAGCTATTACTTGTAGATTCTCTACAACAGTATCCTGCATTTGACTCTGATATAAAGAAAATTATTATCTCAGGTTAACAAGCTCTTATTATTTTTCCTTTTGGGTATCATCAACAATTTTCTTGGAAGCTTCTGCAGTCTTCTTTGCATCTTCATTTTTTCCTTTTACTTCAAGGACTTCACACATCCTAATAGACTGCCTTTCAAGCTATCTTTTCAGATTAGCCACATTTTCTTTAACTCCCTTGTTCTTAATCAAAAGATCTGCAATTACCTACTCAAAATCTTCAGATGTACTACCTTCAGACAATTGTTCTATGTAGTCTTGGATTTCACTCATTCTCTCAGTAAGTTCTCTCCTTTTGGCAAGTGACTTCTTCTATTTTCCTCCAGCTCAATGAACATCTTGTTTGCATTCTCAAGTTGCATCTCATACCTATAACCCTCCATGATAGTGGATCTTTTCCCCAAGCTATTAGGCTTATCACCAAGAGGACCAGTGCTCTGATACCAATTGTTGCAATTATTAGGTACTAAGGAGGGGTGAATCAATCCAAAAAGGTAGTAAACAAAATTAACCACTGATCTAAATAACACCAGAATTACTTTCCAAACCACAAAGCATATAACTGATGCAAACACATAAAAGATAGTAATATCAAGCATCCACAAACTCATCACACATGACATAAATATTTTATTGTGGAAACCCTTGGTTAGAGGGAGAAAACCATGGTGGGGATGACACCCACAAGCCCACTAGTGCAGTAAATGGGTTTTCCCTATTAGGAGCTACAAATACCCTTTCTAAGGGTTCACCCTGTTAGAAGTGACTAGTACACTATTAGGAGTACAATCAGATTAGTTATGATCTACCTCGCTAGAGGATTTCAAACCTCAATAAATAAGTTACCTTGTTAAAGGACTTACAAGTAAGAACATGTTAAAGTTCACTCGGTTAAGGGATTTTTCTTGCTGCAACTATTAGGAAACAACAAGATGAGTGATATGGATGTAGCAATGATTGCATGTTAGATATAATCCATTCTTTTTACTCTATAAATACTCTTTGTCTATCATCTTTCTGATCACAATCTCAAATTGAAATCACAAAACCCTAATCGCATCAATCACAACAATTTCAATAAGAGTAGTTCCCAATAAATACACATCTTGCACCAAAATCAAATACACCAAAAATGATCTTCAAATACTTTCCCGCGAAAGCACCATGTGTCAAAGTGATAATCTTAATGAATAAAACATTTTATCATGACCGCGTTTGGTCAAGATAATATCTGCAAGTTATATCTCCAAAGTAGTCAAACACGTTTTGAATTCTCCAATGCAACACCTTGAATCCATCTTAAATGATTTCATCGATCACATAAATGTCAAAAAATTTAATTCATAACCACTATTCCATGTCATCATATCATTAGAAATCATCTCACATACAATGTCGCTCACCGATCTATGATTTACCAATCGTTACTCAATAACTCTTGAGTTCTACCTGTCTTAATATCTGAGACAACAAAAGCTCTTTTTCACCGATCAACCAAATGAGTTGTGGTTGGAACCACACTACAATCTAAACATGTCGATGTTGTATTTGTGACCACTCCTCATAATTCCACTTCTACCATGACCGCCACCAAAGTGATGTTCTCACTGTCTATCGATCTTCTGTACTACCTTCTCACTGATTCTGTCTTCACTTCACCTATTTAAGTGACTCAGATATTGCATGGATTTTTGGGGAGAAACTTTGCTAGGGACTTTCGTTCGAAACTAAGGGTTTTCGATCGAAATTACCTGATTTTTTTGGGGAATTAAATTCTTTATTTCAATCACTTTTGATCAAAAACACTTTATGAATTTTGATAGAAACCTTGGTCGGCAAATTTAATGTTTTTTTGGCTATTAACGGTTTCATATAAATAAAGTTGTTTTTTTTTAATTTTCTAAACATGAAATTTGAAGGATAATTCACATTTTTTAAAAGGAAGACATTTTGAAGTACATTCAAGTTGGTGTGAAATTTTAAAAGAGATTTTTTTTGAAGAAAAGAGATGGGAAATAAAAGGACAAGGTCAAATAAGACTTCACAAAAATATTCACCTAAAACTAAACAAATATGTCATAAACAAGAATTGGCAATATATCATAGAAAGAAATCATCTCTCTCTCTCTCTCTCTCTCTCTCTCTCTCTCTCTCTCTCTCTCTCTCTCAATTGTAAATTTTGTTGTAAATTTTACTTGGTATGTAGAGCACACTCAAACAAGAACATTCTTTTGAAGTAGTTCAAGCTCAAACAATGGATGTTGGAGAAGGCTCATCCCAAGCTTAAACAAGTATGTGGTAAAGAATCCACAAGATTGTAATATGTAGAAGAGGAGATACCAATTGGAACCTTTATGGAGAATTTTCATAAATTGATTCAAATATATATATGTCATGCTTTTTTTGCTAAGTGACAAGCACAACAGTTCCAAACACTAAGAGACACTTTCCCACCTGGAACAATTTTATCGGTTGTTGACTTTGCATAAAATTACTCTTTTTTTCATCAGAAATAACTTCAAGTAGAATACTACTTTATAGAGTAGGTCTCTATTATGGTCCAAGTGTCTTATCGACATGAACAATTAGATTTGGATGGTTTTGAAAGTACATATGAAGCACGGGTCATTAAGAAAGAATATCACTTTTACATTAGTGATGATAAAGAGCATGACACAAATTTTGTTGAACATTGCATTAAGAGGTATTGTGGATATTTGGAAAATAGAGGCATAAAAATTGAAAAGCATTTTGTATGGTCAAATGGATGTGTAACACAATTTAAATCATAAAGACCATTTTATACACTATGTAGATATCATCGATACCAAAAGATACCACACCTTTGGATTTTATTTTAGATTGGACATGGAAAGGGTGAGCATGATGGTGCAAGAGCTTACATCAAACGTTCTTTAAGAAAGTATAAAATGGATTATAAAGGATTTAGTATAAAAGATTCTCATGATGTAGTTGAATGGTGCAAGATGTACTTTGTAGTGACAAATGGGGCTAGTACATCGTTAGGATTGGATCAAGTTGTACCATTCAGAGTGTTCTAGAAGATATCAGGTACATGCACAATCTTTTAAATTATTAAATCAAATTTTAATATACTTTAAATATTGATTTGAGCATTTATGTTAAACTTATTTTTTTTAATGTCTTGAAGGTGTTGATAGAAGATAAATACATCTATGCAAGAGGGTAGACAAAACAAGATCCTTGCATTATGTTATGAGTACAGATAGTAACACATGGTCATTATACACTAGAGATTACTCATGCTTTTGTTTTGACTGCATTTCTGAAAACTATGATGAATGCATCAACTAGCAATGTGGATATGTTACTGCATAGAATTTGGTGCCACTAGATGTTACTAATACAAATGATGAAGATGGGAATGAAAGCTTAGATGACATTCCATTGATTTCTACTGATTATGACCATATTTTAGGATTGATCAAAATTGGTACATATATTTAACTTCATGATTTCCTTGTGATATTGCTATCAGGATTCAACTGTGTAGTTTTTGAGTCAAACTCATTGACCCATAATTCATGAGTAGTGGTTCACATGAACCCATCTCTCATGAGAATGAATGGAATACTTAGCACTCATTGGATCTAGGTGATGCTCACAGAGGTGAAGCACTGGGACTTCCCGGGAGGTCACCCATCCCAGTACTACTCCAGCTCGAGCGCGCTTAACTACGGAGTTTCCTCCATGGTTAAA
>MU227669.1:1086311-1117809 GCA_018584345.1 Thuja plicata
GCAAACCCTAGATCCCAGGGTAGGCTTATTTACCAAGGGAAAAATCTCTTTTGAATCTCTGCTTTCATCCAAGCTTTTCTGTTTTTGCTTGGCGATAAAAGCTTTAAGATGATCGTAGTTAGGGCTTAGGGAACTCACATTCTTTTGACGGAAATCCACAGCTCGATGTCCATATAACCAACAATTAAAGCAGTAGCCAAAATAACCAGTATCACTGGTATCCTCTTTTGAAGCCTTGCTCTGTTCATAAAACCCGGTGTCAGTATACCTTAATTTTTTGAAGACAGTTTTTTGCGGTTTAAATCTTGGTTTCGCTGTCTGCCAAAATTCGCCTGTTTTCGCATCCATTTTTGTAAATCTCTTAGATTTTTGAATGACTGTAAAGTTCACCCTCAATTGTCATCAAGAATTCGTTGTTGTAGAAAGCCCAAATCGCTACCACCTTGGATGAATTTCTCATGTAAAATCAGACCCAATATGAGTAATTCGCAAGCCTTAAAGTAAAAGGTAAACCAACTGCTCATACTGCCTAATTCGCAGGCCCCAAAAAGGGTAATTTGCTGCCACAAGTCAGAGTAATTTCGCCAATTCTCGCAGCATTCTAAAGGTGTGGTGGAAGCAGAAGGCGCAGTTGCAGTAACGTCGGAACAAGAATTAACTGTGATGTTTGTGTCACCGCAAAGGCGAGGAATATTTAGGGCTTGAGTGACGTTGATATTGAATTATGTGGCGATGCTGCTGTTGAGGAGGTTATAGAGGCACTGCTTCTATTTTTTTATAACGTTGAGTAAAGGAAGGCAGCACGAATCCGGGGGTTTCGTTGTGGCATTCAAATAATTTGCACAGGGCAGAATCCCATTTATGCAGGAATTCGAATCGTTTTGCGCTGCTCCAATCAATCTGGCTTCATTGATTTTTTACCAAGTTTAGTGGTTAATGTTAATCTTGGAAACAATAGAGATTTATCTTATTATTAAAATTTTAATTTATTTACTGTATTTAATATTTGTATATTTTTAGATAAATTAAAAACTATTGTAAATTTAGTTTTTTTTTTTTTTTTTAAATTTTGATTCTACGATTTTGTTACTAATAAAAAGGTTAAAGTGAGGTCATGTGGGATGTCACTCTTTATATAGTAATTTTTGTTGATTTATCTTTAACTATTTTGGTCATATTTATAATTTTAATTTTAAGTGCATGGATTAATTTCATCCCCATTTTGATAAATATATTTTTGAATAGATCTTAAAATTTGCATATTAAAAACACAATTGTTTTTAAATGTTAACTTTTTCATAATTTTTTTAATCCAAAATAGAAAAGAATTGCATCATCTTAACATGGAATTTCTTCTCTAGTGAATCATTTTTTAAATTTTTTTAATAAACTTTAGTATTTTTATTAATAACATAATCAATTTTATATTTTGTATTGATGACCTATTTTTCATAATAATAAAATATAAATATAAATTGTTATTAAACCAGCAAAGAATAATAGTTTATAAAATACACTTATAGATCTATAAGAGGGTATTTTAACTTTTTTATAATATTATTTACATGAATAGGAGTTGTGAAAACAAGAGAAAAAATGAATAATTTTGTTTTTTGGTGAATTGGCCCCAAAATAATGTTGCATGTCTTTAGTGAAACTTGTAGTTGAAAAATATGTGGCCCCCATTTAATTTAGCTATAATTAATCTAGTTAGACAATATGTTTAACCTATTTGACTTTTAGTTGGAAACACTTAAATTCACTTATGTTATAAGTTGGTATGAAGTGTGACACAACTTTGAACCTTTACCTACCCATGCCATAAATTCTAATTACTAGCTTCCATGCTTAATCAACTAGCTATACTTATCATATTATCTTACACATCATTCAAGTGGCACAATGTCCTACCAAAAGTGGATACTTCATTTTATTATTTTCTTCCTTTTCAAGAAAATTTATAGCATGTGTCCTCAATATTAACATATTGGTTAAGATCTTTAGTCCACTTTGTAAACTCCCTCTCACAGTTACACATACAATAGATTATCTTATACAGTTGCAATTTTAAGATTCTTTTACACGTCTTCAATATGATATAATGCTCATACATATTCTTACACATACATCATACCATGTAATATACTTATGAGACAATGAGCAAGTTAAGTGGGACACCCTCTTCTATGAGGGTGTAGTAAATAATCAAAATTAATTAATTAATTAATAATGAACATATATATTAGGAGTTGCAAGGTGTAGGAAAGACTCAATCCCAACAATCAATCACTTGTCGTATACCTTTTAAGAGAAAAAGGTAAACTCCAACAAATGTGTGAACTATTCACCAATTGTAAAAGCATGCTACACTAATTGAATCATTTATGCTCATGGAATATGAATCTTAGTCCAATATGAGACACTAATCATATACTCGTGCACTTTTATATTCAATCTCAACCCACTATTAGAACACAATTCATAATTTCAACCCAATTAAAACAATATCGAGCATGCTCCACGTATTCCTAAGCTAAGATAACAACCACATATAGTGGCTCAAATCCAACTAACTATAGAATTGGTATACCTTTCTCACTCAAAACATCATCCCAATCTACAATAAAAATTCCAAGTAAAATAACTACCTTACACAAAGTCTACACTAGAAAAATTATAGGTGACTTATAGAATGTCTATGCATAAGCTTTAAGTTATTTTTAACTCCTTTCAACTTAGTAATGAGTGACCTAGAAAAAACATCTATATGTCAATTATAGGTAGCCCAAAAATGCCTCTTAATAATATTTACTACATTCCAATGTATTATAGAAGTATTTAAGGAGCAATTAACTGTGGAATAATTTAGTTTGGTGCACCAAAATCTATCTTAATAACCATTTTAGGCCACTTGTTGTTTGTGGGTGTTTTATACAATCTTATAGGGCTTAACATTGGTGAATATCTTTTTGTGACATGCTACTAATCTTGCAAAAGTAATTTTAAATATGTTTGTATTCGATGTAGAAATAAAGGAAAGTTAGAGAGAGGTAGCCTATAGAGAAAGAGTGCAAAACCACATAGATTAGATCCATATAATATGACATTGTAAATAGAAAAGTGTCTCAAGTACAAACTTGATTCAAGATAGAACACTAGACTTAATAAAGGCATTATATTAACCAAAAAAAGATTATTTCTTAGATCAATGATAATAAAATTCATAAACTTCTTCAAGATAACACATCTTTCAATCATGACACTAAGTGCCCTTATCTATTTCACATTTACTTGTCTAATTTAACATTAATTACAAATTATCCACGCCTACAACTCATAAAATTATTCAAAATTAATTTATACTATATTATAAATAATTCACTTAACTAACCTAAACATAAGGAAAAATTACTTTCCCTCAAATAAAAATAATATTAGATACCTTAATTAGATTAAAAAAAATCTCTAAATAGTTTCATCCACTTGCACTATATAAAAAATTGCCTAATTATTTCATGTAATATTTAAAATCCAAATTTCAAAAAGCAAATGCAAAAGTGGTCTTCCTTACTCTTTAAAATAAGGTTGTCCACTATAAGTTACAAAAAGCAATACTTTCATGAGTTAGAACACAATCTTCGAGGACAAGATTGACTCATATAAAGTGTCATAAAGTGTAAATCTCCAAAAGCTATGCCAACTAAATATAGTGATGGAAGCTTCGTGAATAAGAAATGTCATTTAACATTGAAATAATAGTCACAAATGATGGTGAAAGTAGGGTCCTCTAAATGGCTTTTACGAAGACTCCATGATGTATTCCAAAACTTGTCGTGGAGTGGGTCGAAAGGAATGAACCACTAAAAATTGTTCATAATTTGATTTTAGTTTTATTATAAATAATATTAAATTATTTTAGATTCATTATATACATTTTTATTTTTAATGATTTAGATCTGTTTACTGATGTATTATCAAAAAGGAGATAATCCAAAATTGGATTATAGACATAGCTTAAAAAAAAGCAACATCATGTCGTCTTCTAAAGTGTCAAAGTGAATTCAAAAATAATTTTAATATTAATACTTTGTGGATTATGGAAAACTCATGCCAATTCTTTTTTAGGATTTAATTTTTTCTATTAGTTGTATATATTCCTTATCTAGAGTTAGATTCATAGTTGTTTAAATGAATTCAATTAGATGTATGATTAGAAAAATGACTTTGGCTTTTTTTAAATTCAAATTTAATCTATGGTCTAAAGTTTTTCATCCATTTAACTATTACGAATTGAATACTGGCGTGTTATATAAAAGAACAAAGCTCAATGCATTTAAAACATCTAACAAACACTCTTTGTATATCTAACACCTCGAGAAAAGGTCTCTTTATGTCATTTTGGAGTATACTATCTATATACCATTTGAGACATGTTGCATGATTGTTTGTTGTCTTTAGTCTATGTACAAAGCTATTAAACAGGCCCAATGGTTTTGACTTCAGGGAGATCATATATTTCCATTGGCAAGCTCTCAACTATACCAACTAATTTTTAAGTAGGATCATATGCATGATTAAGGTAAGTGGAGGGAGACCATACAAAAATTTATAGAGATTAGATTTAAGTGGAGGTTTAGATTTTCAATTGCATATTTATAATTTCACAAATTACTTTTATAATAGCATAAATTATCCATAATGTCAAATATATGTTTTATTGATTCTAAAACCCTTGTACAAAGTTCACTAACTTTGTTATGCATAGAATAATTACTTCCTAACACTTGTTATAAATTATCTATATCAAAATTTGATGTGGGTACTTTCAGAAGTCATAACTTTTGACATGGGAGCCCAATTGGGCTGAAAATTTATGTGGACAAGTGTTTTGAAGAGGAATAAAATTCCAATCGATTATGTTTTAGTTGACCACATCTTGACACATTTTTTAGGCCAAATTAGTTTATATGAGGCCTCAAATCAAACTTTTAGTGTTTTGGGGGATTCCCCAACTTGTATTTTCATCATCTTTTAATTCCTACGAGTAAAATTAGTATTTCAACTTGAAAAATAGTGTCACTCTAGCTAGTTTCTAATAATTAGTAACTTTTGTAGCCATACAAATAAGCATGTAAGATTACCAAAAATGGCAAATTAGGAATATTTTAAAAAAATCTACCAAAATAAGTAATTTTCAGATTGTAAGGGGTTTACTTTTTAGTTTTAGAGGTAAGTGGAAGGAGAAAAATATCAAAGAATTATTCATCAATGTCTTGTATTGAGTATTCTTTCTTATACTTCAATGGTGAACCTTAGTCTATAAGTTTAGCTGCATAAAAATTACAAGTATTTATATTTTTTAAATATTCTAAATATTTATTATTATATTTTATCAATTCCTAACTCATATTCATTAAATATTAGTTTATTATAAAGTTTACATTAAAAAGTATAATATTTCCTTATAATTAATAAATATTTCAAAATGAATATGCAAATTTTCTTATAATCACATTGAATTTTAATGAGATGGGGGATGTGACATGATTAGATAAAGCATCTTGTCCAATCTCCCACGTCCTTATGGTATCAAAGGGTGTGTCCTGCCAACATTGCCAAACACATTGCCTCTAAGCGCGACCAATATTTACAATCTAAAAAATATAAATATTCATTAATTAATTTTAAAATAATGTGTGAGATTCCTTTCTAACTTAAATTTGATACATTGAGAACTTAGTCATTATTTAATGAAGTGAACATGATATTTATAATAACAAATTTATTAGTCAATTGAAATACTACTTTTAGATAAATAATTTGATTCTCTAATTTTTAATTTTTATTTTAATTATAATTTCAAAAAAAATCAGTAATATTAAATGGCTTTCAATATAATAAGAGATTGTATTATTGTTCAAAGTAATGGTGATAGTTAATGTTGATGAATGCTCAAGAATCAACTTAGTAAATGTTCAAAGTATGAGACTTTACTAAAGCGTAACTTTGAGATTAAGCTTTTGCATCTATAGGACAAAGTTGCGTTACTAATAACGAATTACTTAATGTGCCTAATGATTGATTTATATGAATTTTGAAGAAGGATAAAAATTTGAAGGTTGCTCCAAGCATTATGGGTTCAGTCTTGATCACCAAGATTTGATCCCTACCACAATCATTTGAACTACTAAAATAAATTATTTATAAATCCTATCAAGTCAAGGATATTTTAAATTTGAATAGATTTTAAGGACTACAATGTTTTAGTAACTTAGGGGAATCCACTAGATTGTTAGAGTCAAGTTTCTATGCCCCTAGTTTGATTGTCTTTATAACTCTACTCATGAAGGTTGGAAGACAACAAATACGATCATTCAAGTTGCCTATAAGCAATGATGTAGATTTGGTTCTTTGTCACGTAGAAATTGAAGTGTGCACTAATAATTTCTTCTAATCCTTATATATGAATTAGTGGCACATTAAACATTTTTGAATACTAAGACATCAATATGGCATAACATGTGTTATATTGGTTGATAACAACAATTGAAAGGGAGTAGAGAGGCAAGTTGGAATTTGAATTTGAATATTTTATTTGAAGTCTATTCATTTGGTTTGCGGGATTGATTTTTAGTGTCATAAAAATGACCTTGGGTAGTAGAATGGTAAATCTTTAGGCAAAGAGCAAATGTACTAGAAACGTAAATAAAGAATTAATAGTAAATATGTAAAATTATGTGAAAAGAAAGTAAATAAAGTTAAATAAAATTGAAACATAAACTAAATCTAAAATAATATTGAAGTGTAAATAAGAAAAGAATAGAAAATATGTATTAATATATGAAAAGAAAGTAAACTGAAACATAAACCAAACCTAACATCAAAGACATTCCACCAAAATAAATATAGAAATTAAGGTTGGAGAATTGACTACATTGCTGAGAGCTTCCTCTGATAGACATAAGATCACAAGGTCTAATTGCCACAAATCATTAGTCACGTTGAAAAATTTACCCCCTAAAAGAATAATTTGGCTGATTTTATAAGTAATATCCACCCTGCTAGCAATCTCCCACGGTACTACCGTTTAGCCTACATTTGATTGGCCTCCATAACCAAGCATCACTCAAACCTTACGCTAAATCTGCTTATACAAATCTCTTCTAATTCTCTTAATAACAAGTCTCCTTCAAGATCTTTAAGTCACTTATCATTATTTATAAAGGTAAATGTGTCATATTCAAAATCCTAACTAATACTTTAAAGCAATCTCATGCTTGGAAAAAATGCACATATTCCTCCAAAATATCCTTATAAAGACAATATCATTCCATAACTAATCACCATTGCCAAATTATCCTTATAAAGACAATATCATTCCACAACTAATCACCATTGCCAAATTATCGTAATACAGAACAGCTGACCTTTCCTATACCACAAAACAAAGATGATTATCACATTCTATCTTGATCTATAACAAGATGATTATAACACTCTGTCTTAATCTAGAACAAGATGATTATCACATCTAATCTTTATTTACAACTTTCAGGGCTAACTGAAACATCCCATTACCCCGGAGATCACCATGGGTCAGAAAAATCCTGTGGCTAACAGATATCTGTTCTAAACTTTACAAAATTTGAGTTGATCATCTCCTTCTTTATGGTTATTTAGAAAAAACTCTGAAGAAATGCCTGAGAAACAAGAAGAAAATCAATTGATTCATCAATTTATATTTGCATATGGTGTAATTCTAATAGCCACCCAATATGTAGGACTTGGATCCATCTGCTCTCTGGGTCTGCAAAAGTTCATCTGCAGGGTGAGGCTCTTTATTGTCTTCTCCTTCTTCTTCATTGCCATCTTCTTCCTTTACTTTTACAACATCTTCCTTCTCAACATATGAAGAGTTTCTCTCCTCTCCAGAATAACTTTTTACTGATTACAAACACACCATTCAAACCAAAAGTTAGCTTAATAACTTGTTCATAAACCCAACAAGAAGCATTAAAACATTAACTGTATGATGCTTACATTGGTCTAAGAAAGATATCAGTAAAAAATATTATGAATAATACTTTACCTAATAACTTGTGCAGATGAGGCTGGAAGTGTAAAACCAAGGAAGATCTGTATTGTATGAAAGGACCCAGTTTCCTTGCATCATCACAATGTAATAGGCAGGCCAAAATTAAAAATCCAAACAGATTAACAAGGGCTAAATTCTTTCTTCCCATCTTCCCAAAGAACTCTGAGAAAGACAAGACAATGGAAAGGAGGATAAACTCAAAAGAAACTGCAAACAACTCAAGTAAAATAAGCCTTTCAATGGTGCTCTATATAGATAAATAGAAGCAAAACATGTGAAGTCTTTAATAAGTTGTTTAAGATTAAAAAGCTTCATAGTGTGACTAAGCATGACAATAGTGGATAATAAAGTTTTCCTATATGGCTAGGAGCTAAGCATGGAAGTTTATGTGCTAAGAATGGAAGTTTAAGTTATTTCAAGATTACGGGTTTCCATCATTAGGTTTAAGATAGTTGTACCTGATATTAATGAATGATAAAACAATATAAATTTACTATAGAGGAAAGTAACGTATATGTTCATACAAGTATTGTATGTATTACACTAGTTGATATTAGTGTGTAAAAGAAGTCCAAGTTCTATAAGAGTGTAAAGCGACAATAGTAAGCTGTTAAGGCATATTTCATATAAATAGATGGTAAGCATGAAAGTCCAAGTTCTATAAGATTACAAGGCTTGTTACAGTACAAGAGCTTATATTAATGAGTACTAACATACTTCATACTTTTTTTCTTTTTTTTTTATGGAGGTTTTAGACTTGCGAGGCACAAATCTTGCAAGCTACCAACCAGCAAAGGCCACCACGTTAAGGACTAAGGGGCATCCACACCGCGAAATTCGCCGAGGGCACGATCTTGGCCTCATCCCTTATGATGTCAGAGCCTTGCACTCAACAAGACTTAATCCCTGGTGGGCTCTATGTGAGCCATTCAACTTCACCAGTAGACCAAGGGCCCATTGACACATACTTCATACTTTATATATATTACAAGGTAATAAAGCATATGTTCACATTATTTTTTCATGAAGCTTCATAATAAGGTTCATGTTATTGTGAGTGACCAGTTGATATTAATGGATAAAGATGCACCATCATTACTATTTTAAAATTATGCTTCACTTGGGTCAGGATTATCATAACTGTTTTCCTCTTAAATGTATATTTTATAAGGTTTTTGCACCTTTTGGGTCCCTGTTTTCACCTTCAAACTTTTCATTCATGGTAGGTGGTTCATGAGAGCGACTGGTGATGTAAAATGTCCAACTGTATGCAATAATGAGTTACATTACTTGCAAATGTTTCTATTATGACTGTTATAATATCATATGCAACTTGAAGTTCATAATAAAATAGTTATTGTGAAACAGGGAGAGTTTTCGTTGTAATTGGCAGAGTAGAAAAGATTGCAGAGATACATGAACAATTTTTCCCACCCAAATCCTTATTTGATCTCTGATTGTTTCCCATTCTGAAATCATGTTCCATTAGTGCAGTAATCACCGTTTCCTGCATTTCTTGTGCCACCCAAAACAGACAGCTGTCTGGTTGGTGACTGCCAATTCCAGTTGCAGAGTTGTGGCCCTGTCCGTACTAGGGGTGCTCAAGTTCAACAGGAAGGGGCCAGATGTTGAACTTGAAGAAGAAGATACCAAGTTCATTTGATAATTAGAATGAATAAGTGTTAAAGAAAACGTTGCCCATCCCTATCTAGCTGTCAATTCAAAGTGCTTCCATACAAAGTTGTACAGGATTTTTTCCTTCAGTTACAGAGGACTGTGCCCCATGGTGGGGTAGGCTCTTATATTGGCTACAATTGTTGAACAAGATGGTGTGAGATCTAGATTATTCAATAAATGATTTAAATTTTCTTAAAAACTTCCATTTTATTGGATAAAAAATGATGGTTTAGGATTCAATCAATGTTCAGACTTCTTCACTAATTAGTTATTTCATTCAAAACATTATCTTGTTGAAAGGCCTTTAATCCATGTTCTAATATTAATTTCATACATAAAAGATATACATTAGTTGCTTTGAATACATGTGACACTTCAAAACAAAAACATATTAACTATCTTAACTAGACATGAAGCAACCACCAAATTCATTATCAAGTATCTCATCAAACAAACAAATATGTCACATATTTTGTCATCAACTTAACTTTATCAAATGATATTTGTTCGACTACTTGTGACTTCCTCTATGAATACCTGCAAGCACCACACTCAAAGGTGGGTGGCTACCAATCAAACAGTCAAAACAAAAAAAAATAGAAATGTAAAACTTCAAATCAAACAAACATTCAACCTAAGCAATAAGTACCTACCAAACTTATTATCAAATTCAAAATTTTATTTATCTATCAAATCTATCCATTCATCTCATAAATCAATCCAGATGATTCAAAGTCAACCAACCAAATGAAAGAACACAAATCAACATGTCCTTTCACATTTCACTACAAATACATCTATTTTTCTAATCCAATTTTTTACAACCCTTCAAAAAATTTCTTAGAAAGTTCAATCACCCTACTATCTACTCAATCAACTATAAGTTTGATTTGTATTGCAAATGCTTATTTGTTTTATAGTTGATTTGTATTGCAAATGCTTATTTGTTTTATATTTTGTTAATAATTTTTTGTTTATTTGGTTTATGTATTATAAATGTTTATATACTTATATATTATTAATGTTGTATAGATTACTATTTATTTTTTTAGTTTCAGATTGAGGAAATCTATTTATACAATCATAGATTTGGGGGTTTAAGATTAAATCTATTATTGTCTTGGTTCTTGTGATTTCCTACCATTTCATAAGTTACTTTCTATTGCTAAAGAGATCTCTTTTTTTACTATATTTGTGGACTAGAGAACTCATGCCTACTAGAAAATCATCTATTGTCTAAGAAAGTACAAAGCTATGACTATTTTATAGAAGGAAGAACACCTTCTAAACATGACTATGACTCTTAACATAGTCCATACAAGTTATAGTAACATAATATCTTGATACACAATTCACTAATCACAAAAATCAAGATGATAAACCAACATTAGATGCATCTACAAAGCAACACTTAAGAGAAAGATTAGACATAGAAACTAGACCAACTAGTTCTATAGATACATCATAATACCCTCACTTGGAATTGAATTTTACTATATTATACCATATTTCAAAAACTTTCCCAAGGATGAAGAAAAAATCATAAAACCTAGTACAATTAGGGGTTCATGTCTTTTTTTTGGGGTAAGCAAGGGGTCGAAGCTGAGAGCTTATACTAAAATAAATATACTTCTCCGAATAGCAGCTAAGGAGAAACTTTCTACCATCTTATGCTTTTACATACGATCATGATTGCAATAATAGAGGACAAAAAGATAAACTTATCTCTTTTCAGTCATCATTTAAGTGGGTAAGAAGGACCAACTTCATATGCATCTGTCGTTGGTTCTCTTACTGCCTCTTGAGCATCTTTATCTTCGGAAGATTCCTCACTACCCAAACCATCCAATTTCCTATCATATTTGTACTTGAGAACCCAATCTTCATTCTCATCAAATCTATCCCCTAGTGGATTCTCAAAGTCAGCTTGCATTGGCAGAATTCTTTTAGGAATGCAATGCCTCTCTTCATCCTGCTTCTTCTGAGATCCTAGTGTTCTCATTCCTAACTTGTTAACACAAACAACCTTATAGGAGGACCGCCATACATATTCCTCCTCTGTCTATTGCCAAAACCTAGGAAAGGACCCCCGCCCTCATCACAACTGCATAATCGAATGGAAAAGGTATCGTCAAGTCTTCATCAACGTTGATAATGGCATCATGTAAACCACAAGGTATTTTTATTCAGACAATCTTCTACAAAACTCTTCTACAACTAACTTTTTCTCTCCTATCACAAGAATGCAAGCCAAAAACCTCGCACAATGTCTGAATTCACTCTATGTTGATGGTTGGTGAAGAGGAAATTGAAGCCCAAAATCTTTTTAATGGCATGCATAACAAGTCGGTGCTTGTATTTGGAAACTTATTTCAGCCTTGAGTCTGATATCAATGTGACAAAAGTCGTATGTCGATTAATGTAGCTGAGCTTAATGCATGTGTCAATGTCAATCCCCGGTGCCTTCTGTAGTTGTTCTTCACCTTCTATGCCTTTGGTTAAATAATCTCTGCCGCCAAGACAAGACCCCTTCAATTCCTTTAACTTCCTCTTTTTCACTGTGCACCTAGCCATTCCCGCAAATCCAAATTTCAATTTGAGCATTACCTTGTTTCGTAGATTTCCAAAGATGCCTTGTTGATATGTTAATCCCTTTGAAGATTATGTGACTTCATGTATTGGGACAAAATTTGACTAGTCTTCATTCTCTATTCTAGGAAGTCGTGTTGTACTTATAATTCCTCTCCTTATTTGGTTCTGCCCATATTATAGTGTGTGACCTTATTCTGTAATTACCTTCTTCAAAGTGGTTCCTTATGCTCCATTTTTAGCCAGTTCATCTCCCATGGTATTTCCTTCCCTATGAATATGATTGATCCTAACCTATTAGGGGTTCATATCTTAACAAGGCTATTAGAAAATTTAATATGTTCATCTCTCAAGATGTGATAGAAAATGTCATTTTTAACATAAACAAGGAGAGTAAATAGAAGATGTGGAAAGATGGTGATCAGGAAGAACAAAGAAGGAGGGTTTTTTAAAACAACTGATGCAGGGGATGAAGATGAAGACAATGAGAATGATCCGAGCAACTCAGTTTTGGGCTTGGTTGAGTTGGAAGCCTTGTTAGATCCTATGTTTAGGGGTTTTTTAAACTGGATTTGGTTGGGGTTTCCTTTTTTCGACCCTTTTTCCTGTGTTTTGTCTTGCCTTTGTGGAGGTTTGTGACTTGGTGGCTTCTTCTCATGTTGGCTTGTAGCCTACCTTTTCCTCTAGTATAGCTTGTTGTGCTCTCTCGGCTTCTACCCCTCTCTCTAGACATTTGTTCTAGGTCTGGGTTGGGGATTTCTTCTTCTTTCTCTTTTGAGCATGATTTGTATGTGTGTTGTGGTTGGAATCTCTTTTACTGCTCAGGTTCTCTCTTCTTTGGTGTTCAGTTGTGTGTGGTGGGAAGTCTATGCCAGCCCTGGTCATTGTATTTTGTGGTCTTTGGTGGAGATCCTATGATGGTGTTGGGGGTTTTACTATGGAACCTCTTCTTTGCCTTCCTATGGGTTGAGGCATTTCCCTTGGGGGTCTCCCCTATTGTGCCTTTTGTTGTCAAAGGTTGTCTCAGCCTTGTTCTTCTAGATAGTCAGGTCTTTGTGGATGTGTCTTTCACGACAAAAAAATTTCTTTGTCCTATTCCTTCATTTTTCCAAGAGTGCTTATTCTTGCTCGAGGTTGTTGTCAACAACTCCTTTGGGGTGGCTATGTTTTTTTTTTCCTTCGCTCTCTCTATTTCTGTCATGGTTGATTGAGGGATCTTATTGGCTCTGCTTTTCTTTGTGGCCAAAAGGACTATGGCTTGATTCTTGTTTGGGGTTTGGATTTTGGAGTTGTCTTCATCCTTGCTTGTGTAAGGTGTTTCTTGCACCCTATTATCAAGCGAGCTTCTTTTGTTCTTCGTTGGATTATCCCCGGTGAGATTTTATTGATATGGAGTCTTTCCTTATAGAGATGGGGTTTCTTCTTGCAACTTCAATGTGGGCTTGGTTTATTTGCCTCTATTTTCCCTTATTCTTGTGGCCTATCAAGGTGGTAGTTTATCTTATGGAGAAGGATATCATCTTTTGGAAGGAGGGTGATGGTGGTCTTACGTGGTCTTTTCTCAGTTATCATTAATCAAGGGCGGTGGTGATCTGGGATTTGACTTTTCTTTAAGTTGGGATTCGTGATCTTGTAAGTTCTTCTTTCTTTGCGGTTCTTTGTGCTCTCGGGTTCAATAGGTTTCTAGGTGCCTTCCAAAACTAGATATTTTTTAAATTTTTTTTGCATCTTTCCTTGTTGAAGACTGTCGCTATTCAAGGTGGTCCTACTATTAGAAGGTTTTGGGAGGCCTTTAAATGTTATTTTTTAGTTTCATTGGTTGTTCGGTTTCCAATGTTAGGGTTTTCTTTTGGAAGTTGGTGTAGGGTTCTTTCCTAAACCCCTATATTTTTAGTATGTAATCTTTGTGGGGGTCAAGATTCCTATTACCACCAGTTATTGCTCCATTCAAAATATTTCTCTTCAGTCAAGAGTTTTTTCCTTACTGGTTTTTGGTGGTCTCACTTCTTGTGAGTTCCTCCCTTTTCTTCCACCTTCTGGATTGATGTATGGGTTCGAGCCCTTTCCCGATTGACTTAATCGTAAAATAAACAAGAAGAGACTATAATAATGATAGATTCAAAAATCTCTATGGATATTTTGCATTTACCAAAACATATAAAGTAGTACAACAAAAACTTTACAAAATGATAGGTTCAAAATTCTTTATGAATATTTTGCATTTATCAAAACCTACAAAGTGGTACAACATAAAACTTATGTTGTAAAGAGATGAATATAGAAAAATGATATTGTTGGTGTGATGTGAGATTGTCAAGAATATCCTAAGAGCTATGTGTTATTATTAATGACAAGTCTACTAGTACAAATAATCATGTTAAAGCAATGTAACCCATACTCACATGAACATTCAATCATAGTATGAGAAATAAGATTATAGTTCATTCAGTTGAATCAAACAAAGAAGAAATATGATACATGCTATAACTACCACGATTTTAGGTTACCTTCTCATTTTGTAGTAAACATCACACTCTCAAACATAAACAATGAAAACCAAATTACATTATTAATCTTTGTCTAACCATCATTGTGAACTACCAAACTATAGTTATAAACAATTACTTAACTGGTAATCAATATGACATAACAAAAGTTCTATTATTTCTGAAAGATAATATAAATTGGTTTTCATTCCTAGTTATGTTCAAACCCTCCAAGTTGAATATTACTCTTTTCAATTCATTTCAAATAATTTAAAATATCTACCTTATTATATATGGTTGACTAAACAAAAGTTTTCTCTCTATCATTTACAAGTCTATGTGCACCCTAAAATTTAAGTCGCACCACTTTGTAGGCCTCTCTCTATTACTTCATAGGAGATTATTTTCAAACCAACAACAATGGTTGGTATAATGTCTAATTGAACACCATGTCAAATTGAATGGTTAAGGCTCTTTGTTTCATCAACTTTCTACCCAAGAGATTCTAATAATTTTATATTTCAAAATTCATGTTGAAGATAGAATCTGGTGCATGTTTATATCAACATGCAATTCTCTTTTTCAAATAGAGTTTCACCAGTTTCTCCCTGTTTGGCGAGGATCCCAATGACAATATTGCTTGGACAATTGTCTGATGGCATAGAAAAAATTGTCCCTTAGCCTCTCATTCTTCTCCCCATGGTATCGATGAGTTGTCTACCCACTCTTGAGGTATGCTACTAGCCTTTCTTCTAGTGTGTTTTTTTAATCTTTGTAACTGTCAGCACCTTTACCATTAGTGTGTTGTTGATCTCTATTGGCGCCTTTGGGTTATGGTTGTGTAAGGGACAACACCTTTTTTTCCTATTGATTTTAATAAAAAAAAAGACATAAAACTTAATGTGTAAAGTGATGAATACAAGAAAATGATATTGTTGGTGTGATGTGAGATTGCCAAGCAAATTTTGAGAGCTGTGTGTTATTATTAATGACAAGTCTACTAGTACAAACAATCATCTTAAATTAATGTGACCCATACTCACATGAATATTAAATCATATTATGAGAAATAAGATTAACAGTAAGATTATAGTTCATTCAATTGAATCAAACAAATAAGAAATATGATACAAACTATACCTACTATATTTTTGGCTTACCTTCTCATTTTGTAGTAAACATCAAACTCTCAAACATAAACTATGAAAACCAAATTACAAATTAATCTTTGTCCAACCATCATTGTGAACTATCAAAGTATAGTTACAAACTAGTACTTCATTGGCATTCAAAATGGTATAACAAAAGTTATATTGTTTTTGAAAGATAATGTAAATTGGTTCTCATTCAGAGTTATGTTCAAACCCTCCAAGTTGATTATCACTCTTTTCAATTCACCTCAAATAATTTTAACTATCCACATTATATATGGTCAGCTAACAAAATGTCTCTCCTTTTACAACTCTATGTGCACCCTAAAATTTAGGCCACACCACTCTGAAGGCCTCTCTCTATTACTTCATAAGAGATTATCTTCAAACCCACAAAAATGGTAAGGTATAATGTCTGGTCGAATGCCATGTCCAATTGAATTCTTAAGGCTCTTTGTTTCATCGACTTTATACCAAAGAGATTCAAATAAGTTTATATTTAAAAATTGATGTTGAAGATGAAATATAGTGCATGTCTGATATATCTACATGCAATTTTATCATACGAGAACATGCTATGATCAATATCAGGATATGGCTGAGAGAGTAAATAAATAAACAAAACCATCTATTTTAATGGTCCACATAACTTGGCCAAGCATAGAAACCAATATACGGTTAAATAAAATAGAACTGGAAAAGCAATGGCTACACTCCCTTGTTAGCTCATATTCAGCCCCCGTCTTGGAAGGTAGACTTCCCATAAACAAATAGGAATATATTATTTTCATGATTTTCAGAGTAAGAAAAATATTTTATAAACACTTGACTTTTAAGATGCATAGAAATAAATAATTTACAAAATATCAATAAACTATTGTATGCAATAGATTTCAGCCTTTTTTTCAATCTCATACAACTTACTTTTAATTGCTTACTTGGAAAGATCTCCAAGAGCTCTAGCATCTAATTCTTCTATTTCATACTTTTCTAATCAAATTTTTTAAATGTTATTTACATAGCATGATATAAAAAACAACAATTACTAACTAACTAACTATGTGTGTGTGTGTGTGTGTGTGTAAGAACCTGCAATATCTAAAGAGATAATGAGAAGCACAATAATAAAAATTGAGAGCCAAGTCGAACATTTGAATCAATGGAGAAGTCAAGTACATATAGGCCTGGAGTGTAACTGATTCCTACCACGAAAGGACGAATGAACTGGGGTGGTGGAAAAACAACCCAAATTACACTAACACCCCCCCCTTAAGCATAACTTAGGACAAGAAAAAGATGAGGCTCGGCTACTCTCCTGATGAGGTACTCGTGTACAATGAAATCTATCATAAACGAAGAAAGATAGAAAACCAAGTGGAAAAAACAATCCTCCAAAAGAGAGAAAGGAAGTGAAGAATCCTATAAGCCCCCCTCAAAAGATAATGATGTTGTCGATGTAGACCGCACACCAAGAAGAGAATGTGACCCTTCTTGAAAATTTGCATGAATATGATTGTCATCTGTTGAATCATCTAAAGTATGAAGACTAAAATTAGGATCTGAATGAGAACCCATATGGTGTGTAGCACCAAAATTTGTAATCGCTTAAGCAAATAAGACCCTGTCTTTCTATTTCTCTTTGCCCTTAGTAATCTCCTAATTTGAAGAGGATGCTTTGACATAATCAATTACCTCAATATTATTCTTTTTTAGTAGAAAAGTGTGGTGTTCAATCTATTTTTTCATGCATTGACATTCTTCATGACTAGTTTTGTTACAAAAGGAAAATTTAACTCTCTCAGTAATTGAAATGCTTTGTTGAGATGAGTTGTCCTTTTTGAAGTTATTAATTTTTTTCTTATTTCTTCCCTTCTTTGTCCTTTTTAGTATTCTTTTTCTCTCCTTTACCATTTTCATGATTTTCATTTCCTATAATTAGAGCTTGTGCCTTAGTGGATTTCAAAGTATCCATTTGAATTTACTTTTCTTGGTCCCTTGTAAGATCAACAATAAAGTTATCAAGTGAGGGCATAGACCATGAGGCACCAAGGGCTCTTTTAGTGGAATAGAAAGTAGAGACAAACACATAAAATTAAGAACCTAGCTTGGAAAGTATAGAAAGGATTAATTAATCCTCTTTCTTGTCAATTCTACTATCTTTTAATTGCAACTTTAAAGATTTAAACTTAGTGAAGAAGTCCTCTAAAGTTGAAAAAGTAGAAGGACTAAGACCTAGGAGTTGATATTCCAACTCATGACTTCTAATTTCATCAATTGTCCTAAATAGTTTGTTTAGAGCTTCCCAAATTTTGTTAAGTGTTTTCAAGTTCTCCAAATGAAATACTAATTCAGGGGATAGGTTTAAACATAGAAAGTCGAATTCTTGGTCACACTTATTAAAAAAAATTTCCTTTTCCTTAGCTGCATTAGGTTCTTTTTATGTTCCCATTGTTACCCTATATAAGCCTTTATTCTTTAGTAAAAGAATTACTTTCAGCTTCAAATCATGATAATCGAAAGGGGTTAGGGATTGTATAGTTACATTAAGATCCATGTTGCTAGACTTAGAAAGTTGCTTTCTAGAATGCAGAAATAAAGAAAGTAGAGCACTTCGTGAGGAAGTGGGAAAAATAGGAACCACACAACACCCCCCTTGATTATCTTTCCCCCTTATTTTTGGCACTTTATAAGAGTGTTTTGTAAGCAAACCAACAAAAAATACACAAAATGTAACTTTATAATGATAGTGCATGAATGTGTCCATTATATTTTTGACAAAAAATCATGCACTTTTGCCCAAAACAGAACTCAATTTCGAATTAAGGAGCAAAAATTATGAACAAATTAAATATTGTCTCTTTACAAAATTATCCACCTTCATAAAAAAAATATGCTGGAAATTTTTATCTCCACTAAAATATTGATTTTCCAAAATAAAAAGAAGGCCCAAAGTTAAGCCCCCTGGGGTAGGAAAGAACCAGGCCTACAATTTCAAAAAAGTGCACCCATCGTCATAAAAAAACACTTTTGGGAGATGAATAGGGCGAACCTTCCATGCATTAAACTTGATGATCGTCGAACCCCTCTTTCAAATTTCAAAGCTTTTTGCAAACCACAGCTTTCCCGAAATTGACAAGCCTCAACCATGGCCTTTTTCAAAGTTGTACAGTTGGTTATCCATAGACGCAACCATCATTTATTCTTGCAATCGGCACGGAGATGTGGGTGGGGTCGCTGTGGATCATCGTCACCTTGTTGTTGCTGGGGCTCTCACGCCGTCATCGTATGGAATGAGGGATACCCCACCTACGTGTCTTGCGAAAACTGATACATAGAGAGGTCACACACGCAGAGATTTTCCACACACCGGGAAAAGATGCCACGAATGGCTCAGCACAACTGATGAATGAGCCACGAGAAGATGACTGAGAGCTTGCAGAGTGCCGACAAGTAGATTATAGGCTTCACAAAATCCCTGCTCTGCTCTAATACCATATAATCTATTAAATCGATCAAATTCCACAATCTATTGAATTTGAGCTTGAATTTCTAGTTTTGATTGTGTATGTTTTTAAGCATCAACGTTTCGGATCACACTTCATGATTCATCATCAAGATGTGAGTAAAGAGCAATAAAGAAATGTAATTATTTTATTTTTACATTTCCTTATTGCTCCTTGCTCACATCCTGATGATGGATCACGGAGTGTGATCCGAAACATTGATGCTTAAAAACATACACAATCAAAACCAGAAATTCAAGCTCAAAAACCATATAATCTAACCTGCAAGATCTAAAGAGATAATCAAAAGTACAATAATACAAATTGACAGCTAAGTGGAAAATTTGATTCAATGGAGAAGTCGAGTACATTGCCTAGAATGCAACCGAGTCCAACCACGAAAGGAGGGATGAACTGGAGTGGTGCCAAAACCACCCAAAAGACTAGGATGATATGTCGAAATGAAATCGACACATATCTAATAGACTCCTTGAAGATGATGACTTGTGTAGACAAGTGTCAAATGACTATGGACGACTAATTAGGATAAAAAACCTCTGTTTAAATTAAATAATTACACTAACAATACGGTGTCCCATTTTTTGGCCAACTTTGACACTGAGACTAACATTCTGAAAAATAATAAAAATATAAAATATAAAAATATAAAATATAAAAAATAAAAATATAAAAAAATAAAAAAATAAAAAACAAAAAACTTCACTTTCAGACACATATTGTTGCAAAACCATTAAGTATTTGAAGATGATGTAAACTAGTGACTTTTAGCATTTTGTTTCTAGTTTCTAAATATTTATTTTTTTAAAATAAAATCGGAATTGGTTTGTATCCATTTTTCCTTCTTCGAAAAGTGGTTTGTATGAAAATTTGGCATTTTTAAAGCGTGACGGTCACTTAGATCAACATAACTTTTTTTTTCAAAAATGACAACGATGCAATTCATTTGAGATTAGGTTTTTAACACCAATACCTAGAGGATCCAATTGGTTTCGTTCAATTTGGCTCAAAATTTTATAATTTATTGAGTTATGAAGTGACATTAACTATAATTTAGACATAGGTTCCTTTGGATTGCTCTAACTTGATCTGTATATATCAAAATTTATTTTTTGTTTTTGATAGAAAGGTAACATAAATACCTATTTCCCACATATTTTTCATAATTTTTTTCCCTAATTTACTATTTCTCCCAAAGTGTTAAAGAGATAGGTTGCTAAATGGCCAGACAACCTATGTTTAATTAAACTAAAAATAGAAAGTCACAATGAACTCGATATATATTAAAATTATAGTCATTGTCAGCCTTGTTTTTAGTAGCATCATATACCATTTGGGTTTTAGAAGATTGTTTTATTTGGTCCTTGATTGAGACCTTCAAAGGGAAAAAATTTGCAGAAATTTGTTGGCTTTGGAGAGGAAGGCCAAATTTAGGGGGTTTGCTAGAACACCCCTTCTAGTGAACCCCCCATGGAAAATTTGTGCAAATTTATTCTTTTTCGTGTATTCACAAGGTTCACTCGAACTGGGTTTAGTTCGAGCGAACCACCCCATTTCATCTAGTTCGAGCGAAGGGGGTTTTCCCCTTCGTGCGACCACTCTCATTCGCTCGAAAGGTCAAAAATGAAAAAATTTCATCCGTGTGATTTTTCTTCGTGCCTGAAAGTGGGATACCATATATATATATATAAGTTTTGGAATACAATTTTATTTTCAAATTGATATATTATTTTTTGGAAAAAAAAATCATAAATGTATATAAAATATCATTATATATAGAAGAAAAATGAAGTAAAACATAGATTTATTGCAAACACATTATGCAGATTTGAAATGCAGAAATAAAGCTCATTAAAAACTTACTTGTAGATGATGATGAAAGGGTCAACTTGGCCAAGTTGGTGCCTCTTTTAATGTACGAGAAAGACTTCCAAAACTATTGTGCAAACCTCCCTTAATGGCCACACTTTACCCTCTTTCTTTGCTGATTTGTTTGCTGGAAAAAAAATAGTTTTTTGCTATTATTGATAATGAAAAGCTCTTTTTTGGTTGGATTCTTGGGATGGTTATCCTCTTATCCTTTCCAATCATCCCCATCTTCAGCACCTTTGTGACTCATTTACTGTTGTTGGCTGGGACACTGTTGATCATTATAAGATTGCCCATAATTGTGGGTTGGCTGATCGTTTCCATTGGAAAAATCATTCTAAATGGCCTTCAGGCAAATTTGAGAAATATAGGCAAGAGTTAGCTCAGATTCTTGAGTCTCGGGGGTGTAGTATCTTGACTAGTAATGATTTTTTCACTTGGGAAAGCAATGATTTATCTGGGAATTTTTTTGTTTCTATAGGCTATGTTGAGCTAGTGCGACAGACTTTTGGGGAGATTTAGGTTCCTTGGTGGAAACAGGTTTGGTACAAGTTCCCTTGGCCCAATTGTAATTTTTTCATGTGGTTGGTGGTCCGAAAACGGTGTCTTACCTAGGATAATTTATGCAAGAGTGGTTTTCAAGGCCCCTCAATGTATGTGTTGTGTTGCAATAGTGAAGAAAGTGTTCTCATCTCTTTGTACAGTGCTCCTTCATTAGACATATTCAACACCTTTGGTGGGACGTGTGGAATGAAGTCTGCTAGCATGTTTCTTCTTTGGCTGAGTTTTTTGTTCGATGGGGTAAATCCCCTATCAAAACTTCTTTTCTTCAAGTGGCTTGGATTCTTGGCCCCTCTTTTATTATTTGGCATATATGGTTGGAGAGGAATCGACGGATCTTTCAAGATGTGATATTGGGGGCTCACCACTTGTGGTGGAAAATTCTCCATTCTATTGAAGAATTTGTTTCAGCTAAATTTGATATAATGGAGGTTGTGGATCCTGGTAACGTTATTTGTTATTCTCATCTCCATCTTCCTCCTCCACAAAGGCACCTCATGAGAAATAGATGTAGATATCGTGTCAAGAAAATGAATTGGGTGGGGAGATGGAGTCCTCCTCCATGGTGAATTCTGAAAATCAATACAAATGGGTCTTTTCGGGGAAACCCAGGTCCTACTGGTATTGGGGGAGTTGGTAGGGACAGCTTGGGAATTGTTCGGCTTATGTTTTCTATTTATAAAGGTCATCATAATAACAACTTGATGGAGGCTATGGCTATTTTGTATGCTATGGAGAGGGCTTGCGCTCTTGGATGAAGAAGGCTTATTTTTGAATCTGGCTCGTAGGTGGTTGTTCATTTATTGTGACTCTGCAACACTCTGAGGATGTTAGTTGGCAGTTACTTTAGGTTGTTAACCAGATTCTTTATTTATGTGCTTCTTTGGACTCAGTTACTTTCACTCATATCCCTAGGGAGTGGAACAGTGTAGCAGACTATTTGGCCAAATGGGCTTCTGATCAAATGTATAATTAGAATATTGTGGATGTGGGGCAATTACCTTTGGGTTTGTCTCAACAGTTAGATCACTTAGTGGATCTTGATAGTGTTGTTTGATGCCTATTCTTTGTATTCCTTCTTCATTGAATAAATTTTAAACCCTCTTTTATTTCAAGATAATGAAAAAAAAATCTCAACTCACTACCCTCCAATTCCCCTCTTTGCTCATGTGCTCTATGTTCTTTGTTGTTCATAACCCTTATTTATGGTGTGCATTCACTTGCATTAAATTTTGTTTTTGTTTTTTTCATAAAACAAAATATGCACATTTCATGGCATATAATTTGGTTTCTAAAAACAATATATCTCCTTTCTCATGAGCTACGAACAAGTTGAGTCTGGAAAGATATTTGGCATATAAAAATTCTTTGTATTAAAATATTTAATTGCCAATAAATCATGCACATTGTTAATTTTTTTAACATTTTTCCCCATCATATTCTCATGCATATGGTACAACAAGAATATATTAAAAATCTATTCAAAAGGATATTTTGCGTAAAATTTGTGTTCAAATAGATTCATCAATCCCTGGAGATTTTTTAAATTTTTCTAAAACTTTCTTATGAATTAGATAAACATTTTTTATTTTATTTTTCTTATTTCTAATTTCTTTAATTTTTTTTTCTCTAAAATCATCTTTGTTTACACATGCATTTTCCAATAATTGTATAGTTTATTTAATATTATTTTTATTGGGGTGACCTACTTAGAGCAACAGTGAAAACACTTCATTGGTGAGACTTCCACCAAGGTTCAAATCCCCGTTGGGTTGTTGCACTGGGAGGCTTGTGCCTATGTTGGGTGGGCTCGTGGATTTGAAAGACAGGAGTGTTAGTCTTAAATATGACTACCCATTACTGATAAAAAAAATGTTGATGCTAGGGCTTCCTGCCACCTAAGTGTGATGCCCATATATGTCCCTATGTCTAGATGATATGGGCATGAGGCATTTTCTTCTGTTGTTGGGCAAACCCATGCTCCAGTTTTTAGACCCTTTGTTGTTGCTCCACTCGTTGTTTTTGTGTTGCCTAAGTATCAAGATTCAAGTAGGGTTCCTCAGGATGGTTTTGGGGGAAGTCCTCTCAATCATTCAAATTTTCCATCCCCCCCAAATCTAAGATTGGTTTCGCTAGCAGGGATTCACGTCAGATGGATTTTGTGAGGCTCTCTAGGTTTGATGGGTTAAGGAAGGATGATTCCTCTAAGTCAGGTGTGGTGTCACATTCATCGGTTCCACCAAGATCTCCATTTTTTCAGAGGTCTTGGATCTTGTATCGGTGTTGAATGGTGGTTTCCCCATGGCAGATGGGAGACAAATGGTTGACCACCCAAATCAGGGCACAATGCCCCTTCGCAGTCACTCTCGCTGCATCTTGCATTGTCCCCTATAAAAGTGGAGCTGGATGCAAACATTTTGCAGGTGCTTGTAGAGAATGGTGCTTTTTCACCAAGGAAGGGTTAATTGGAAGATTCAAAGGATTCTGGCCAAGTCTCTCTCAACTGCATGATTGGATTTCAACTACCTGGAGGCCTCATCTGAAG
Source organism: Thuja plicata (assembly GCA_018584345.1). Classification (NCBI taxonomy): domain Eukaryota; kingdom Viridiplantae; phylum Streptophyta; class Pinopsida; order Cupressales; family Cupressaceae; genus Thuja; species Thuja plicata. The sequence goes on from MU227669.1 coordinate 1,110,806, forward strand.
GATGATGTTCAAATCTATCCATGTGCAAGGAGACTTTTTGTGATAGTCTTTGAAGAAATTTAGGATTGAAAAACAATTATTTGTAGCTATCATGATGTTGAAACCTTGGTATCCTTCCTTTGACCCAAATTTTGAATCCTTTTCCACAATTCCAATATGGGTAAGTCTACCAAATTTACCTTTATAGTTTTAGTTTGATTCCTTTTTTAAGGCAATTGGAAATTATTTAAAAAAAATTATGGGTGTTGATGAGGGTTCCTCTATGAGCCTTCACAAGTTACCTATTCTTGAGTTTTGGTGTAAATAGACACTACTAAATATCTACCAATGGAGCTCTCTCTCAATACTTATGATAGATATTGGAACTAGGTTGTAGACTATGAAGGCATTACTTTCTGATGTCGCAGGTGCTTCAATGTTTGTCATATGAAAGTCCAATGCCCAAAGAGAAAGAATGATAATCAAGCTTCTTGGTGGAAGGATGTCTCCCTCCACCATTATTTTGTAGATGATGACTCGTGTAGAGGGAGGAATGATGCAACTAAAGATGGGGACTATTTGTGGGTGTAACATAAGAAATATTACATTTAAAAATGTTTTTATATGAAATAGATGTATTTGAAATGTAGGGGGTAAATAAGATGCTCTCCTTTTATCCTTAGATACACAAATGAAGGATCCAAATTGATTAACCCCAAAGGAAGGATCAATGCATAAATGAATCAATCATTTCGAAATAAGAGAAAAGAGGAAGATCTTAAATACCCGTTTATAGATTTGAATGTGTGATAGATTTAGAAAGATTAAGAACTTTAATTGAAATGGATAGGAGAAAATTACTAACATTGAAATTTTACAGATCTCAAGAATGTTGTTTTCGGGGGTCTGCACTCAGTTTCTGGAAAATCTGAGACCAAATCTGGAATAGAAACGTAGAGACGAACAAAACTAGAAATCTTTTTATGTTCTGACACAGTTTTGATTTTGACCCTCAAGTCAATGTCACCATTGACCCAAAATTTATGATTTTGACCTAGGGAAGAATCGACCTAAAAATTCTCTAACACGAAATCTGTTTCCGGATCCTGATAGTTTTTCGAAAAGGGTATTTGAATCTACACTCTGATCGATTGTTCTGAACATGTACCTGCGAGAAAAATATATTTGTTTGTTGGGGGAGGGGTTTGCCTTGGTCAAACCCCATTTTTGGAATTAACCTCAAAGTATAATTGAAATTGCATAAGAAAAATAAAGTCAATGAACAAATTCACCTTGCTTATAGAAGCCCTTGCAGAAGATTCGAATCCGTGGATCCACAAGAATGCATGCACCAAATGGATGTAGAATGTAGAATGTAGGATGTCTCAAATCAATTTCTTGTAGATCTTCAACACAAATCTTGAATGGATCTTGGAATAGGAAGAGGCTTGGAGGAATTTGGATGGAGAAATCTTCAACAAGAGGGCTCCATGGAGCTTGAATCCTTCAATGGCCACCAATGGATCTTCTTGATGAATTGAGTGCTTGAGAAGTGCTTGAATGCTTGAATGCTTGAGGATAGATGATTTATTCAATGGCTACTTGGCTTGCTTCAAATCTTTCTCCTTAGCTTTCACTTAGTTGATAGTTCTTCACCTTTGGATTTCACTCTTCAAGTTTTTGAAAGTTGATGATCATGGTTAGAGAAAATGAGAGGAGAAAGCTTCCTTATTTATGAATCTAGGGCACAATCTTCTAGAGAGGCCTACATAGGAGAATAAAATTTCAATTAGACCTATACCCCTAGAAGAGGACCTATATTAAATATAATTTAAGATTTGTTTCTTCGAAGACCGATATAGCTGACCTAGAAGCAGGAATTAACTCTTTCCAAAGCCCAACATCTGGAAACCTTGGAAATCTAGAATCTAGACCTTAGGTCAGAAAAAGGTTGATTTTGACCTAGGTCAAGGTCAACCTTGACCCAAAAAGGTCGACCTTGACCCTGAGGTCAAAGTCCTAGTTTGCAGTCTGGAGTGTCAGAAATAGGCTGGAAAAAGTGGGAAATGGGGCAAAATAGGGGGAAAAAGCCAGATCCAAGTCAAAGACTCATTCAAGGCACTTGACATGACCCTAAACCACTTACTTGGAAGGATAAACTAGTCTACAATAGAAGTGCTTCCATTTTTCAACTATACATTTAGCCCCCACTTTAGCAAGAGTGTGGACTCGACGCAAACTCTTGGTAAAGGAGATCATGAAGAATGGATAATCTTATTGAAATCAAAAGGGACAAAGCAATCCGAAAGCCCCCAGGGACTTAAGTCTTTATCAACCCTAAGATCATGATAAGAGAGACATCACCAGTTAAGGAGAAAAAGAGAGAGGGTGTGATTACCTCACCCAATGAGAACTTATGTCCCATTGTGAACCACACAAGGAAACAATGTAACTGGAAAGATGGAGTTGAACCGCCTAGTGAATGTGGCTACTCACTAGTCAACCCATCAGGGAGATCTAGTCTTAAGGACACCTTCCAAACTTAAGGGATCAAAACATTGTAAATTGAAACTAGAGGGATCAAGAGATCCGTATAAATTTAAACTAGTGGGATCAAGAGATTCTATAAAGTAAAATATCCATGCTTTAAGGATTATTCTTTAATCCATAAAGGGAAAAGGTTGTAAGTTTTTGAAAATATTTTGAGCATGTATGTGTGCAAAAAGTGAGTAGAGTGTATGCCCCCATGTTAAAGTCATTGCTAACACTTTAACAGGAGCAATGGCTTTGACGGAAACATAAACAACTCTACTGATTATGTTTCCATTACGAGATGCCCCCAAACAAAGACAAATCAAGGGAAATACCACATAAACATACAAAGAACACAGAAGGGATCTACCTACTGTGGGGTCAGTATGATCATAAGATAACATGTATATATAGATATGATATTATTGCAAATGAATTGACGTCATTCCCCAATTAAAGTAGAACTAAAATCACAATGGAGGAAAGAAAACTCAATAGTTACAAAGAAGAGTCTTTTCAAACCACAACATTGAGACCAAAAAGAATCAGTGCTACCATGTCGCAAATCCAAGCAGAAAACACAAGGAAAACATTTATGAACAATAGCACAAGTACAATATAACATGAAAACAACATATAGAAGAGTAAAGATACATATAGAGGAATTGTACAATAGGTTTGATTCCTTTATCACCTTGCACCAACAAAGTAACAAGGGTCATATAAAAGAGTCTAACAAAAATTTAGCCAACACTTTACGGGAGAAGAACAATACAACATGCAAACACAAAAAGGGATACCATGAAGGATAAACCAATCAAGCGCATTGCCTACTCTCCACATCTTAGTTTATATCATTTAGGGAAGGTAGGAAACTCACAAGAGTGACTATATCCAATACAGTAGGAATAATAGCCAATTCCAAACAAGGATCCTCTTGAGAATCACATTTCTTGTTACTAGGTGTAATTGTCAATTGATTTGAAAGCATATGAGTTAAATCAGTATCAAGATCGATGGTCTCATATTCATCACTAAGATCAATAGGATCATCAAGAGTATCCTCCTCATCAAGATTAATTAAAATAAGATCTAAGATGCGAATAGGATCATCATACTCATTCATCTTAACATCATTATGATCATTAACTTCTTCCAATACATCAGGCATAGGTTGATCGAAAGAAGGTAAATAATTTCAAAGAATAGAAGCATGGGCCCTAACATTAGCTCTACGCTTCTTATGATGTTCATTACCATATTTGTTAGATTTTTCTTTGTTTGACACATGTGTAGAACTAGGAGGAATAACAACTGGTTCCTTCACAAGTTCTGTAGGAGGATTGGTAGGATTTGCAGTAGGTTGAGAAATGACACTGGGAGGTTGGTTAATAGAGCTAGTAGTAATGGATAAAGGAGGTATAGAAGGAGTGGGCAAAAGATCACGGTTAAGATCAATCCAAGGCATGCTTAACTTGACTATCTTGCAATGTTTATAGGCTTGATATGAACAAAAAATTTTATCAAGGCGAGGAGGACATGAATTAGGTAATGAAGGAAAAAATAAATCAAGAGTAGCACAATCTCTAGGCCTAGAAGGTTGATACAAACTATGATTAATCTTTTTCACTTCTCCATTATGAATGAACTCGAGACATTTATGAATAGAAGCAATAGCATGCATGGCAGTTATCCAAGGAAAACCAAATTTGACTTGAAATTGATCAGAAGTAGGAATGACAATGAAGGTAGTATCTACAACATTACCACAAAGTTCAACAGGCAAGTTAACAGAACCAAGTGCAGGATAGAGAAAACCATTGCAAGTTTGGATCCATGCATCCGATGGATCATAATAGTCACGTTGTAGGTTTTTCATAAAAAGGTTTTCCTCAGTAATTAAATTTATTAAAGATGCGGGATCAAAAAGATAACCACGCGTAGGTATCTTAGCAATCCTAGCATAGATATAAAGGGGACCATCGGGAGCCTTAATAGTCTCAGAATCATCAAAGGTAATTGAAAGTTCCTGAGGTCTCTTATCCTTAATTTGTTTCTGAGGTTTAGGTGGAAACTGAAGTTGAAGTGGAGGTGAAGGATCTTGAACAGTAGGTTGAGATGAAACAATGCACTCCATATGATTAACAATGTGATTAAGATCATCCATCTTTGAATCGTAAACAATATTCACAGAAGATGGTTGAGCGATGCTATTAGTATCATGTGTAGGTAAAGGATTCATATAGATTTGAAGGTTTTGATTAGGAGGAGAGACAAATTTATTCTCATTACCATCAAAATTATCAATAGATAAAGCATTAGAATCGATTAAGTCTTGAATTTCATGCTTTAGAGAATAACATTTTTCAGTATCATGGCCATTCTAGCGATGGTATTGGCAAAAAGCTTTAGAATCAAAGGATTTTGATGCTATCATGGTAGGGAGAAGAGGTCAAATAGGAGGCAAGGTAATCATATTAGCACTTAAGAACCTACTCATAATAGAATGTAAAGATTTAGAGAGAGCAGTAAACGTACGATTCATACGGGAAGCATTGGATGCAGAAGTGGCCTTGTTGGATGCAACAACAACTTGATCAGCAACCACATTCGTCTATTTATTAATCTTGATATAGTTGTTAGGTTTCAGAAATTTATTAGGATTAGGAGCAATGTCACTCTTATCAACTAGAATAGGAGCCATTGGAGTGTTTCTCTCAAATTGACTCACTTGTAATTGATAATGATGAAGTGTTGCACAAAGTTGTTGAAAAGAGGTAAATTCGGTAATCAAAATCTTATCTCTAATATCCTTTTGTAAATTTAAAATAAACATATGTTGAATATCAATATCAGGAACAGGATAAGAAATTTGAGCATACAAATGCTTAAATCTACCAATAAAATCAGTCAATTTTTCCTTAATGTTTTGTTTACAATGCATTAAATCAGTTAAGGAAACTTGCGGACCAATGTTATTTTGAAATTGTTGGATAAATGTATTAGCAAGTTTAGGAGAAGAATCAATAGAATAAGGAGGTAAAGAACAATACCATTGCAAAGCCTTGTCACGAAAAGTCCTAGCAAACAACTTAGCTAATATCCTATGGTCATAAGCATAATCACTACAAAGGATTTGTAATGTTTTAACATGCGTAAAAGCATCGCCTTTACCATTGTAATTCTCAAGATGAGGCATATCGGCTTGCTAAGGGACAGTAGTACGAATAATCTCTAAGGATAAAGGACTACCCATGTCACATGTAGGAATGCTAAACTTGGATTGGGTTAAGGATGCAAGTTGTAAAGATGACACAATTTGAGCCAAACTAATAATTTTGGAATCAATGGAAGAAATAGGTGGCATAGAAATATTAGGAATGCTAGGAAAAGTGTACGAAGCAGTAGGAATGGAAGACACAACCGGTGGAACACTTGGAACCACAATTGGAAAGGGATTGAAATTGTGTGTTGAAAATGTGACACACTTCTATGAGTCATTATATTCAAGATTTCTCAAGAATGAGGTCTCAAATGGTGACTCATAGCTCCCTATTCATGGAGTGCAAGGGTTTGTAATGGATGCCCTCAGTTTAGACCTATAATTATACCCATGCAAGTACACCATGAAATGAGAGATTCACAGAGGAAGATAAAGAATGCTAGTCTCCATGATCACCAAATATGCATTCCAGATGAGAATGGAAGCTATTCTATATGATAACAATGCATGGAAGGAAACTAATCTATATGATAACAATGCATGAAAGGAAATATGCAAATTAATCTACGAAGGAAATATGCAAGATTAATCTATTGAAAGGAAATATGCATCTAAATTAATATGAATCTACTCTAAATGGATTGTCATGGATGCATGAGAGAAGAAGATAAGAAGAAGAAGTTGCATGGTTCAAGCTAAAGTGCTCAAATTCTCCTCCAAAATCGCCTTCCAAACCTGCAGCATAACATTAGCATAAAAGTGTATCTCTTGATCTATCCAAATGAGAAGGATAGGTTTCCTTTTAAAGAGCAATGGACGGTAGAGATTAAGAGGTAAAAATTAATGAGCAATGGTGGAGATTAAATCTTGGTTGATCCATGTGCTCATATCTTCAAAAGGTAAAATCAAAGGCTATGATTAAGAGGCAAAAAAGCCCACCACTTAGGAAAATGTGTAGAAGAATGAACTTTATTTATTTTTATTTAATTTATTTCCTTTTTCAACACAAAGAGGGATTTAAGTGGGGGTTTTATTTATTTAATTAAAAGAGAGATTTTCGTTTAATTAAATAAGATTATTTTATTTAATTAAAAGGGAGATTTTAATTAAATAAGATAAGATTATTTAATTAAGAGTGATTTAAATTAAATAAGATAAGATTATTTAATTAAAAGATATTTTAATTAAATAAGATTATTTTATTTAATAAAAAGGGATTGTTTTCTTTTAATTAAATAAGATAATTGATGAAATGATCAAACCTTAGGAA
>MU227669.1:1117859-1144596 GCA_018584345.1 Thuja plicata
TAGGGTGCATACATTTGCCCCTCTTTGACTAATGTGTGATCTTTATGGGAACACATGTAGTCAAAGAATACAGTTGAAGTGTGAGATCGATTTGGGATCACAAAACAACCCAGACGTGTGATCAACAGACGGGAACACATCAGGACAAAGATAAGTTGATTGAAAAATACAAGGTCAACACCCCTGTAAATAGGTAATCGACATGTCCAAGATAAGAATCTCAAGAAAGGTTGCCCCAAGTGGAGAAAATGATGGGATTGATAAAGCTGAATCAAGGATTGAAGTTTGATAGGTACTGCCCCCTCGTAATTGAAATCAAAATGAGATAGAGGAGAAACAACAAATTGATAAATGATCAAATCAAACTAAAGATAAGGTTCTTGATGTAAGATGAAAGATATAAGGATCACAGAACCAAGGTAGATCATCAAGCACGAAAGATTATGCCCAAAAGTTGAATTAGAAGAAAAGAAGTGGGGTGGAAGCGAATGGAAGATAGAAGTTTGCAAGAGGTGGAAAGAAATGGAGAGAAGAAAGAGAATTTTCCTTAGGAAAGAGAATGCCCCAAAATCAATCAACTATCTAAGATAGAAAATTTTTATTGAGATCGCGAAAGAAGATAAGGAAATGAAGATCAGACATGACCACAATTGATTAAAAGTCCACAAGAAAGATGAAGGAAACCCTCTCAAACTCATAATGTAGCCTAAAAATGCAAACTAACATGAAGTCTAACAATGCAAGCTACGTGAAAATGCAAAGGTGTACTTGCAATAGAGAAATTGTAACATAGGATTTTATGTTCATCATTCATTAGAGAATGTTAAGGAACTTATTTTTATCATTGGGTGATTATTAACGGACATCGGAAAATCCCACAATCATCACTAGTCACAAGCGCAACTATGAAGATATGAATGTGATTGATATTGGATTGGAATGTGGAAAGATTCTAACATAAGCATCAAATACATAAAGGTCAAGATGACTGTGATGTTAGCTTACCCAATTTAATGTAGCAAAACCATGGTCACATCAAGGCATAGATGTCAGGATGACCAGAAGAATGATTGTGCAAAAACAGTCAAGGATGAAGCCTCAAATCTCTTAAGAGTTTCAAGACCACACCCACAAGTAGAAAGCAAATAAAAACATGCCCCATGTCCCAAGTCCTCTAGCTATGCATCCCGAAGAGACTTATTAGACAAGGACACTCAACGAAAATCAATAACAGCCAGCACACAAAGAAAATATCATGACATAGCTCAAGCATTAAGTGTTGTGTTTAATAATTTAACTATCTTAACTGATACTGAGTTCTAAGGATAAGGATCGAATGCTTGCAAGCAAGTAAGATCACATGACAAAACTAGGTAAGACCAAACCGATAAGTGTTGAAAAACACTCGACGTCAGGGGTTTTATTGAAAATTATAGTTGGGGTGGTGTTGAAAAAAACTGTTTGTGAGGCATCCTAAAGACTAACGTATCCAAGAGACCAAAGTTAACATAGTTATGCCCCCTAGACAAAGACAAAGACCAATTCCAGACCAAGGCAACAAGGACAAGGCATGATGGAGAAAGGCTAAGTTTCGAGGACACACACTAAGAAACAGGGGTGCAAAGGCCTCAAGTAGTGCCCGTTTCTAGGTTTTCACCACTTGGATTTTATTACAATTTTTTGCTACCAAGGCGCCTATTTCCAGGTTTTCACCAAGGCACTTTTTCCATTTTTTTTTATTTTTTAATTTTTTTGTATTTTTGGAATATATAATTTTTTTTGGAGATGCATCAAAGCGCCTATTTATAGGTTTTCACTAAGATGATCATTTTTTCAGGACATTTTCTGATTTTTAGAATTTTTGACAATATATCATTTTTGGGGATTTTTTCAAGATCAATAAGTATGTACAAAGGATGCCCCCAGACAGAATGGGCATCATGGATAGAACTTCTTTAGGTGTAAGACATTGATAGGATTAGGGAGATGATCTCCCTCTGATGTAGACAATAAATAAGCACCTGACCCAAAAGTTGTTGCAATGATGTAAGGTCCAAGCCAATTAGGTTCAAATTTTCCCTTTTGATCTCTATGTTGTTGATTCTTAGGATTTTCACGTAGGACAAGATCTCCCACTTGGAATTCTCTAGGGCAAACCTTTTTGTTGAAGGATTTGGACATGCACTTTTGATAAACCCTCATATGGTCAAATGATGCTTGACGTTTTTCATCTAGAAGTTCTAACTCTTGAAGTCTCATGGCACGGTAGTCTTCATCTGCAACTAGACCTTTGAGGGAAACTCTAAGTGAAGGAATCTCAACCTCCATAGGTAACACTGCTTCAGTGCCATATGAAAGGGAAAAAGGAGTAGCCCCAGTAGGGGTATGAATACTCGTACTATAGGCCCACAAAGCCAGATTTATCTGTAAGTGTCAATCTCTACCATTCTTACAGACTATTCTATGTAAGATTTTAAGAATGGTTTTGTTTGATGCCTCTACTTGACCATTTCCTTGCGGGAAGTGAATGGAGGACCAATTTTGTTTAATCTTTAATTTCTTGCAGAGTTGTTTAAGGTCCTTTTTTTTAAATAGCCTCTATTGTCATTGATAATCTCATAATGCACTCCATATCGATAGATGATATGGTTCAGAATGAATAGAGAGAATGTCTTTCCCGAGGCAACAGAAAGAGGGACAACTTCTACCCATTTAGTAAAGTAATCAGTAGCAGTGATAATAAACTTGTGTCCACCTGATGAGTTGGGATGAATCTACCCAACAAGATCAAAGGCCCAACGCTAAAATGGCCAATGAGATATAGAAGGAATGAGCTCCCTGCCTAGAGCATGTATCAGGTTACCATGTTTTTGACACTTTCACAAGAATTTTCAAAAGCTACTGCATCAATCCACATCATAGGCCAATAGTACCCTACCCAATAGCCCCGGAAAGACCATTGGAATGTCCCCCACAGATGCCCTCATGGATGTCAACTAACGCTTGGTCAAATTCTTCCTTTTCTAAGCATCTAAGAACTGTTCCATCTAGACCCCTCCTATACAAATCACCAGAGATAAGGGAATGGCGAGAGGTGTTTCGGGTAAGGTTTCTACGTTCATATCATTTAAAGGTTTCAGGTATAATGCCATCATGAAGGTATGAGTAAATGGCACCATAACAGGATGACTCACGACCAACAAGGGTACAAATGACATGGCTTTCTTGGGAGTCATAGATAGGGTGATGTAGCTCTTCCACCAGGAATTCAAATCTGGATTCATGTTGCTCTAACTAAAGAAGTGAAGCAAGTGTAGCCATAGCATCAGTTGCTTTGTTTTCTACTATAGAGATTTGCTGAAATGTGACGAATGTGAAGTTGTTTCAAGGAATCAGCCATTTTCTTGTAAGGTACCAATTTCTCATTTTTTATTTGATATTCATCATTAACTTGGTTGATTATCAACTATGAATCCCCATAGACATGTAAGTCTGTGATTCTCCATTCTATGGCCATCTTAAGTCCATTTGTTAAAGCTCCATATTTAGCAATGTTGTTTGTACATGGGAACAATAACTTGTAAGACTTAATAATCATGTACCCATGAGGAGAAACAAATAACACACCAGCTCTTGAACCATTTTTCATAAAGGATCCATCAAAGAACATCTTCCATGTTCTTTCAATCATGTACATGAGGTGCTCATCTGGGAAGTCAACTTGAATAGGTGCAGTATCTTGCGATGGGAAATCAGCCAATTGATCTTCTATGGCTTGTCCTTTGATTCCTTTACGCTCAACATACTCTATGTCAAACTCTGAAAGTATCATCATCCATTTAGCAAGTCTACATGTGAGGATAGCCTTCCCTAGCAAATACTTGAGTGGATCTATTTTTTCTATGAGGTGTATAGTGTGCACAAGTATGTAATGTCATAACTTTTGGGAAGCAAACACAACTGCAAGGTAAGATTTCTCAATGCTGGTGTAGTTAACCTTATATGAAACAAGAGTGTGGCTAATGTAGTATATTGCTCTTTCTTTCCCATGTTCATCAAGTTGAGCTAGTAATGCCCCCAAGGAAGATTATGTCACTGAAATGTATAGAATAAGTGGTTACCCTGGGATAGGAGGCATTAAAATGGGAGGATTTGCCAAGTATTTCTTGATTTGATCTATGCTCTTTTGACAATCCTCATTCCAAACACATTTGACTCCCTTGTGTAAGTTCTTATTGAAGGGTTGAGCTCTATCTTCCAATTGTGAAATGAATCTCCTTATAGATTGAAGACGTCCTTGAAGACTTCTCATTTGACTAATATTTCTAGGAGGTGGCATATCTATGATTGCTTGGAATTTTTTAGGGTCTACCTATATTCCTCTTGTTGAAATGATGAATTCGAGTAGTTTTCCAGAGGTAACTCCAAATGCACACTTTTTAGGATTTAACCTTAGTTGAAATTGTTCCATGCGATCTAGAATGACTTCTAAATCATGTGTGTCTCTTTTCTTAGACTTAGCCAAGGTGTCATCCACATAATCTTCCATATTTTTATGCATCATGTCATGAAACATGGTTGTCATAGCTCATTGATAGGTGGCTCCTTTATTTTTTAATCCAAAAGGCATAACATTCCAACAATAGGTACCCCATGCACAAGTGAATGTAGTATTTTCTTGATCTTCAAGAGCTAACTTAATCTGATTGTACCCAAAAAAATCATCCATCAAGGAATACATCTCATAACCCGCAGTCATATCCACTATCATGTCTATATTGGGAAGTGGAAAGTCATCCTTTGGGCATGCTCCATTGACATCTCTAAAATCTGTGCAAACTCGAATGGATTTGTCATGTTTGGAAACTGGTACAATGTTTGATATCCATTCAGCATAGGCAATAGCTCTTATGAATCCTTCACCAAGTAGTTTCTCTAATTCTGCTTTGACTAGGAGAGTTATGTGAGGATGCATCTTTCTCAATTTTATCTTAACTGGTTTAACACCCCGAGCTATGGACAAGTGATGCATGATAATATTAATGTCCAACCCTGGCATATTGGAATAAGTCCACGCAAAGTTGATCTTCTTTTTCTGTAAGAACTTAGTGTAAGCTTCTTTTTCTCATGGTGACAAGGATTCAACCAAGTGTACGATCTGCGGAGCCTCGTCTATACCCAAATTGACTACTTGTGTTGGTTCAATAAGAACTGGAGATCTATCTTGAAATTAGCTAGGGAGATGATCAAGTACCTCATCCTTAGGCACCTTAGAGAGGTTTTCACCTTTGGATACGTCATTTATTTTTACTTTTTTCAGTTTTGATACCACCACATAGTGGTTTTCGCCATCAGAACTCCTATTCTTTTGACTTTCTTTTCTTTTTATCTTGTGACTAAGGTACTTAATGTCTGGCTCTATCATGCTAGTAGTCAGTTTGCTGGTGGAAGAGACTACGGGTTCAATGGCATTTAAGTAACAGGCTATCTCATAATCATTTTGAAATGTTAAGAGCTTAGGTTCTTGATAGCGTTGGGACCAATCAATGAGGTCAAGATGAACGAGAGGCATGTCAACGACTGGTTCAAGGTTATAAATGTGAATGATATTATCACTGGTGACCAAAGAGTCAGAGTTTGTCCAATATCCTTCTAAGCTACCCAAATCGGGATTCATCCTAACAAGTGAAGAATCATCCACTAAGGTAACACGTGGGTTCAAATCTTCTAATCCTACATGTGATTCGTCAGCTACTTCAGGTTGAGAACTATAAGTGTGGATGACATCAAAATCCATGTCAACTGTGGAAGGCTCTGAGACAGAATCCCATTCATACTCATATGAAATTGTGTCTGAACCGTGACTAGGATTCTTAAACCATCAAGGGTTGGGACATCTTGATGTGGAAGGTCTAGTGTCATCAAGATTAGCACCTTCTCTTTCCATTAAATGAACAAGATTCTTTCGTTGACGTTCTCTGAAAGGATCTTCTACCTCTGATTCTTGTACTAAAGTTGCAACCGACGTATGAGAGACCAGAATATCTGAATCTCCCCAGAGGAGTTTAGTGGAAGGGACCCAATCTTCACACATGTCTTGCTGATTTGTCAAACTAGGTACGTATTCTGGTTCATCTTCACTATCTGAATTATCACGAATAGGAGTAGTATGCTTGTTGTGATTCGCAAAGCCTAGGCCAACCGGCTTCTTAGATTTGCGTCCAAAAAGAGCATGATCAAGAGGTTCGGCTCTAGCATCCAATCTGTGATTGAGAGGGCCATGTCCGGGAGAGCCCATCTATTTGACAAAAGTATACCCTCATTCGTAATTCTTAGGAGAGGGAGATAATTTCTCGTTGTGCATATATTTCTTTTCTCTATAGATCCAGTCTCTAACAAATGTCTCTTCTTTCTCATCTTGAATAGGCACGGAGGATTCTACAAACGTGCCAAATAAAGTCATAGCTGAAGAGGAAGGCCTCTTTTCTTGTGAAGGTTACCCATAAGACCGAGGTGAAACTAGTAATATTGTGAGGGAGTTGAGTTGATACCCTCCCATGCCAAGGTCTACTGACTTGACCTTGTCTTTACATTTAGCTAAGGTTGCATCGAAGTCTTCTGCTTCCCTATTGAGGGGAACATGAGTTGCTGCTGAAATTGAATTAACAGATAAAGTGTTATCCCCAGGTATACAAATCTCTATGCCATTGTAAGGGAACTTAACACAGTGATGATATGTAGACGGTACCACTTGCATATCATGAATCCACGATCTACCAAGTAAGATATTATACGCAAGGGGGACAACATCAACTATTTGAAATAAAATGTCTTTTTCAACAGGGCCAATCCTAACAGGAAGGATGACCAACCCCTTGGAACTTCTTTCTGCCTCATCATAGGCTTTGATGGTGATCCTTTTCCTAGTATCTATGACTTTTTCAAAATAACCCAACTCTTTCAAAATACTAAAGGAACAAATATTAAGCCCAACACCCCCATCTATCAACACGTGCCTAACACGGGTTTTATGAATCATGACCTCAATATGAAGAGAAAGATTGTTTGGGTGGCTCAAGGATTTATCATCATCCTCTAAAAAAGTAAGGTAATGAGGGATACCAATGTGATTAACCATATTTTAGAATTGATCAAAATCTAAGTTGTTGGGAACGTTTGTCATGCACAAAGCATCCTCAAGGACTTTCTTATGTCTCGGGGACAACTCTAAGAGCTTAAAGATCAAAATCTGAGCTGGAGTTATTTGCAACTGATCAACAAGACTATATCTTGACTTAGGATTAACCAGATATTTTGAGGTGACATTCTTGGATGCCACTTGCTTAGGTTTACTTGATTGTCTTGAATTGGGTCCTCTAATGATAACGGGACCTTGACTTTATGTGACAGCATTAAGGGTTTGCAAGGATGCTCTAGAGTTAGGACCCCTTAGCACCACAATGGGTTCTTCATCAAAGATAGGAGGAGAGACCATGTCTAGATCATAACTATAGGGATATTTACCCCTCATCATGTTGACATTTTCTTCTACAAATTCAAGAATTTTGATAGTATTCTCCGCATCTGTGTAGGTGTAATTGATCTCAGCCTTTCCATTCTTAGCTTTAGAGGTTTCCCCCTTTTCATACTTGGGCAACGGTTCTTTGAATGCCTTATGATCGGCGTTGGTGCTCAATCTATCTATCTTAAGTTTGCCACTCTCAATGAGATTTTGAATAATATGCTTGAGTTTCTAGTAGTTTTCAATGTCATGTCCAATACCATTATGAAACTTGCAAAAGGATTTCTCATCCCACAAATGTGGTTTAACATCAGGACCTAGGTATTTAATGTTTCGCAGGATCTTGAGGATGTGCAAGGCTGTTGGCAATGAGCGTTTTCAAGACATCCTCATATGAGTCACCAAGTTTTGAAAATTGACGTCTTTCTTTCTTAGGCCTATTTTGGTATCTTGGCTTTCTCTCTTGTTGATTAGATGCATTGATTTTCATGGCTTGAACAACACTATACAAGTGGAGCATAGTTTGATATTTGGGTTGGGAGGAGTCCACAACTCCATCATTGACCACTTGTTTGTTCCTATTCCAGTGTGAGTTCTTTCCTTTATCCTTATTAGGGTTGTTATTATTTTGACCATTGTTGTTGTTGTTGATTCCATGTTTGGTCAAAATTCCTTGTTCTTTCAAAACATCCTCAATCCTACATGCGGTTTCAACCATGGTGTCAAAGGAATCAAAAACCATCTTCCTAACTTCACACCACATTTCGGGAACCAAGTTGCTAACAAGGATGTCAATATTTTCATTTTCAAGAATGCTTCTAGAGTAGCGAGAGAATTATCGTCTCCACCTTTGCAAGAAAGTGACAAATTATTCCCCTTGATTTTGCTTTAAGTTACATAAGTCCAACATGGTGATTGAATTTTAAAGGTTGGATGCAAAGTGTTGAAAAAATCTATGGACAAGCTCTTTGAAAGTCTTAACGGGAGGAGTTATGTTGGTGAACCATTCCATCGCTTGAACCTTAAGACTCCTTGGGAACAATCTCATGAGGTACGAGTCATCTTGATGGAACTCAAAAATTGTGGTATAAAATTGGCGCACATGATCATGTGGATCTCCATTCCCATCATACTTGTCATATTGAGGGATCTCAACCTTTCTAGGGAAGTCTTTCATATTAACACTTTTGTCAAAAGGATTAGGACAAATTGAATCAAGTGAGAATGAATTCTTGGGTGCAAACATATTTTCCATCATATTCTTAAGTTGTTTGATCTCCTCCTCTTGAGATGGACCTTGCTTCTTAATCTTCTTGTCCACATGAAAGTTGTAGGGGACTCTAGCACCCTTGTTGATTAAAGTCTCTAGGAACTTGTCTTTGTTTTGCTCCAAATATTTCTCCTTATACTACTGGAAGAGTGGTTCTTGTTGCATTTTCATGTAGTCTTGGGAGGTGAGGTCAAAACTTGAGCTACTACCCCCATATTGTGAACCATGATGAGCACGTTGTGAAGGTTGTTTTGAGTTCCTAGGAGGCGTTCGTCTCCTATAATGATCATGTCTTGAACCCTTCTTCCTCTAGGGATAGGAGATCATGATGGCATCCTTGAACGTCTTCCACTTCGTGGAGTGTCAGGAGGAGTGGATGGAGGAGATGTATTTCCACCACTAACACGCATGTTATTAAATTGGTCATTATGTCGTTGAGCCAAGAGTCTATCTTGTTCCTCTTGGATGGATTTCTTTTCTATTTCGAACAAGGTTTGTCTCTCCAACTCCAGGAGTCTAAATTGCTCTTCCTTTTCAGCTTGTTCATCTAGGAAGGCTTTCTTTTCACGCTCAATTCTCTTAAGCCTTTCACTCGTGTATCTTGAAGATGTTTTGAGCGATGAACTTGCCTTGAATGTCAAAACAAATTATTGGTGTACGCTGCATTTACGTGAGTGTCATAAAGTTCCTCATCTTGGTTTTCATGTTGTGATTGCCCATCTTGATAGGCTTTCCTCTTACCTCTCTTATCCCTTTGGTGTGTGTATAGATATCTTGTTGAGATGAGGGGTGAAGTTGGTCGACTATCATGAGAGGAACTACCAAACAAAATGGTATCTCTATGTTTTGCAAATATGTCATCAAGGCATTTATCCATATCTTCCCTCTCTCGTCGAGTCATTGTGTAACTCATATCCATATCCAAGCGAGAAGACGCTAAGGGTGTACCCAACTCACTAAGGTGACTCTTGGAATCAAACCAAACTTCTGAGTTGTTCCTAGGTGATTGATCAAATATGGGTTCTTTTCCCTTACATTTTTGGCGAGTTTGAACTAAGGGTAATTGGTTAAAGACTACTTGAGGTCATTTTCCTTGATCTACTTGATATCTTGTTGTAACTGGCATGAAAGAAAAGGTACTAGGTGATAGGATGACCCTAAGAAACCTTGGTACCAAACTAGGATAGTAAAGACATTCACTTGTCCAAAAAAAAAGAGGTGATAAGATAGAATTTTGCAAGGGGTGTAAACCAACACTGCCATAGAGGTGCCCACTAAACGGGTGAATACCCTAACACATATGGATCAGGAGGATGATTTACCCAAGTTATATTGATTGAAATTGAATTTGTATGAAAGTGAATGGACAAGAGATTACCAAAACTCTCCAAGTGTGTTATCAAAGGATCTAAAGGTTTATCTTCTCAACAAGAACAGTTTCTAGCTCACCAATTCCAAGCAAGGTCACTTGTGAAATCAAAGATTACTACTTCAAGAGGTCAAAACACAAGAATCCAAAGTGTAAACAAGATTCTAACAGTGGGGTAAGTGACTTAATCTGATCTGGATCAACCAAGGAAGACTGAAATTGACAGGATAGCAAATCGGATAAATTGACAGTTTGACACTTAAGAATGTAGATTTGTTGATCGTTTTGATGTTTGTCTTGATGTTTGGTGTATGTTTTGGTGTTTCACTCACACAAGACACATTAAGCAGATTGTTTGTTGTAAATAGAACAGTCACTCCACAACCTAGGTAAGCTAGGGCAATATCTGTTGAATTCCCACTTGAACCGAAGTTCAGCCACGTCTACTCAGCAGAAAACTTAGAATCTTGGAGGCACGGGCTCCTCCTTACATTGCACTCACTTCTCAGGCACACCAATCTTTGAATCCCAATGGAATCACTTCCCAAAGGACCGTTGTCTCTACTAAGAGCCGTGAAAATGTGGGACGTCTTAGTCGGTCTCTGACCTTCCGCGCCAACAAATAGAGGGTTTTTGGTCACTAAAACAAAGTTTGTAGTCAAGGCATCCATTCAGGTGGTTGTGATCAAGTCATTTTTCCAATTAAGAGGCTCTCCCAATCCTTTCAAAGCAAGGTTTCCACCTTAACAATGTAGGGACTTTAACGCACCACTAGGTTACTAGAGGAGATTTTGGTTGCCACAACGAATTCACACATGTCCACTATGAGACTAATCACAATGGCATTTTTTATATACCAGTTTGGAAGGGCTTGGCTTTAGCCTGTTACCGGTTGGGCAATCCACTCTCACTGGCTCTATTAAAGCACTTGGGAGGTAGCCACACTAGAAGAATTATATGAGTTTCTCTTGCACCCAAGATCCACAAAGGCAAGGGGAGAGGCTATGTTCATATAATTCTTAGGATTACAATCTAAAAGACACTTCAAACACATAATAAAATGAAAAAAATGCTTCTAGATTTTTTATCATCCCAAAAGGGTGAGAGCATAGTATCCTAACATCATTGCTATTCCTAAAATACCAAAATAGAAGTTCATTTTAGAAGTTTTGCATGTGGGTTCCTATTGTAATAAAACAAAGTGAAATGCAAGCACAAAGTTTAGTATGTTATCGATCAAGGCAACCTGCAAGATGATTCATTAGTAATCTTTATTTGAGTCTTCTTTTCAACATCCTGCAAACCACATGTTAAGTTGTTTCAGAAATAAAAAATAGAAAAACACAGCAAACAACAAACAATAAACAAGATATGCAATGTATACTCAACTTATGCAAACCCTAGGGTTAGATCTGAAAATCAATTGTTAGGAGCAATAATAACCAGCAAATAATCTAAATGACAACTCATATATCATGCATTGAACCATGTGAAAAATAAGTGCAAGCTAATCATTAAATGCCCTTTTTTTAATTTTGATTTTCTGAACTAGTCAACAAGATTGGACCTATATGACATGAATTCGGATCCCAAACCCTAAATGCAAAAAAGAGACCCCTGTTAAAAAATAGAGAGCTTTCCCAAAATGTCAAAATTTTAAAAAAGATCTTTTCATTTGTTCCCTAGGGAGTCGTTTTCCCAAAATAGACTAGTTTTCATAAATCAACCAAATGAGCTATGATATTGCATCCAAATTTAAAATACAAAGAATGGACCCCCTGTATAATTTAAATACCTTTCTGAAAATGTAAATTTTTTTGAAAAATATGCTGATTTGCGCCAAAAATTAATTTTTTTTATGAAAAATAAAGAAAAATTTGTAAAAACTTCATGATACCTCAAAAAATTCTGATTTTTTTACTGAAGCTTCTCTGATATGTCGCCAACCTTCAAAAATAAATTCAGACTAAAACTCTAAGCCGTTTGGGAGATATGATCAAATCTTTGAAAATCTAGAGTTTTTCGTCTCCAAGCAAATCTGCACAAGGGGGTTAGCTCCAAAAATAATCCAAACTAGCATGTAAAGGTGGGTTGCCTCATGGTGGGTGCCAAAAATGTCTGCTGAAAATGTGACACACTTCTATGACTCATTATATTCAAGATTGCTCAAGAATGAGGTCTCAAATGGCGACTCATAGCTCCCTATTCATGGAGTGCAAGGGTTTGTAATGGAGGCCCCCAGTTTAGACCTAGTTATGCCCATGCAAGTACACCATGAAATGAGAGATTCAAAGAGGAAGAGAAAGAATGCTAGTCTCCATGATCACCAAATATGCATTGCAGATGAGAATGAAAGCTATTCTATATGATAACAATGCATAGAAGGAAACTAATCTATATGATAACAATGCATGAAAGGAAATATGCAAATTAATCTATGAAGGAATAATGCAAGATTAATCTATGGAAAGGAAATATACATCTAAATTAACATGAATCTAATTTAAATGGATTGCCATGGATGCATGAGAGAAGAAGACAAGAAGAAGAAGTTGCATGATTCAAGCTCAAGTACTCAAATTCTCCTTCAAAATCACTTTCCAAACCTGTAGCATAACAATAGGATAGAAGTGTATCTCTTGATCTATCCAAATGAGGAGAGGTTTCGTTTTAAAGAGCAATGGACGGTAGAGATTAAGAGGTAAAAAGAAATGAGCAATGGTGGAGATTAAATCTTGGTTGATCTATGTGCTCATATCTTCAAAAGGTAAAATGAAAGGCTATGATTAAGAGGCAAAAAAACCCACCACTTAGGAAAATGTGTAGAAAAAGGAACTTTATTTATTTTTATTTAATTTATTTTCCTTTTCAACACAAAGAGGGATTTAGGTGGAGGTTTTATTTATTTAATTAAAAAAGGGATTTTCTTTTAATTAAATAAGATTATTTAATTTAATTAAAAGGGAGATTTTAATTAAATAAGATAAGATTATTTAATTAAGAGAGATTTTAATTAAATAAGATAAGATTATTTAATTAAAAGAGATTTTAATTAAATAAGATTATTTTATTTAATAAAAGGGGATTGTTTTCTTTTAATTAAATAAGATAATTGATGAAATGATCAAACCTTAGGAAATATTGAAATAATTGAATTAATTACAATTTGATCAAGGAAATTAATTTAAATTAAAATGTTGCAAAGCATTGATTTAGGAATTTGATAAATTGATTATGTCATTTGATAAACTGAAGAATGGGGGCCCATAGTCTAAGCGACCATTTTAGGGTGCATATAGGAATAAGTAAAAGGCACACTATGATATGAAGGTTGTGAGGTAGGTAGAGATACCAGTGGAACACTCACAGGAATAGATGAAATTGGGAGAGATGTAGTCATTAAAGGAGGAGTATAAGTAGGAATGATGGGTAAAGGAACAGAAGAAGGTCCCTCACTAGTGATAGGAGGAGTGAATCCTAGATCTTGAGCCTCTTGAGCTAAAGGTTTAATAGTCAAATGCACAATATGAGTGATACCAAGCAAGAGATTAATACCTTGATCACTATCATGAAGGACTTTCTTAAGAGCCTCTATAGCTTGGATGGAATCTTGATTATGGTTTTCTTGAATAAGCCAATTTCCCATTTTATCAAGTTCTGTTGAAATTTTTTGCACTTGTTCAGGATGAACTCTTAAAGCATCATCCTCATCATGAGATGAGTGAGAAGAGTTATGCTCCATAGAAGGATTGGAATCATGAGTGATCAAATTGTCATCCGGGATCCTAAGGAAAGGAGAGAAAGACTCAGGATCAAAGAAACCCATAAGTCTACGACTTCTTCTAACCGGGATACTATAAGTAGGACTGGAAGTGGTAAAGCTCATACACCAATGCAATGCAAATGAATTAATTTAGGAAATACAAGAATTTGATTTTTAATTTTTGAAAAGTAAATGAAAGAACATAAAAGAAGGCTAATCTAATATGCATGCAAGATCTAACATAAAAGATGTAAATCTAACACAAAAAGGAAAGAGTTATCTATCGCGGGTTCACCAAAATATAACATAAGAAATATCACATTTAAAAAATTTTGTATATGAAATAGATGTATTTGAAATGTAGGGGGTAAATAAGATGCTCTCCTTTTATCCTTAGATACGCAAATGAAGGATCCAAATTGATTAACCCCAAAGGAAGGATCAATGCATAAATGAATCAATCATTTGGAAATAAGAGAAAAGAGGAAGATCTTAAATACCCGTTTATAGATTTGAATGTGTGATAGATCTAGAAAGATTAAGAACTTTGATTGAAATTGATAGGAGAAAAATACTAACCTTGAAATGTTGTAGATATGAAAAATTCTTTTTTCAGGGGTCTGCACTCAGTTTCTAGAAAATCTGAGATCGGATCTAGAATAGAAACGTAGAGGCGAAAAAAACCCAGAAATCTTTTTATGTTCTGACACAGTTCCAATTTTGACCCTCAAGTCAATGTCACCATTGACCCAGAATTTATTCTGACCTAGGGAAGAATCGACCTAAAAATTCTCTGAGAGGAAATCTATTTTCGGATCTTGATAGTTTTCTGAAAAGGATATCTGAATCTACACTCTGATCCGCTATTTTGAACCTGTACCTGCAAGAAAAATAGATTTGTTTGTTGGGGGGAGGGGTCTTCCTTGGTCAAACCCCAGTTTTGGAATTAACCTCAAAGTATAATTGAAATTGCATAAGAAAAACAAAGTAAATAAACAAATTCACCTTGCTTGTAGAATCCCTTGCAGTGGATTCGAATCTGTGGATCCACAAGTATGCATGCACCAAATGGATGTAGAATGTAGAATGTAGGATGTAAGATGTAGGATGTCTCAAATCAATTGCTTGTAGATCTTCAACACCAATCTTGAATGGATCTTGAAATAGGAAGAGACTTGGAGGAATTTGGATGGAGAAATCTTCAACAAGAGGGCTCCATGGAGCTTGAATCCTTCAATGGCCACCAATGGATCTTCTTGATGAATTGAGTGTTTTAAAAGTGTTTGAATGCTTGAATGCTTGACGATAGATGATTGTTTCAATGGCTACTTGGATTTCTTCAAATATTTCTCCTTAGCTTTCACTTAGTTTATGGTTCTTCACCTTTGCATTTCACTCTTCAAGTCTTTGAAAGTTGATGATCATGGTTAGAGAAAGTGAGAGGAGAAAGCTTCCTTATATATGAATCTAGGGCACAATCTTCTAGAGAGGCCTACATAGGAGAATTAACTTCAAATTAGACCTATACCCCTAAAAGAGGACCTATATTAAATATAATTTAAGATTTTTTGCTCCGAAGACCGAAACAGCCGACCCGGAAGAGGGAATTAACTTTTTCCAAAGCCCGACATCCGGAAACCCTGGAAATATGGAATCTGGAACTTAGGTCATAAAAAGGTCAATTCTGACCTAGGTCAAGGTCAAGGTCAAGGTTGAGGTCGACCTTGACCCAAAAAGGTCAACCTTGACCCTGAGGTCAAAGTCCCAGTTTCAGTCTGGAGTGTCAGAAATAGGCTAGAAAAGGTGGGAAATGGGGCAAAACGGGGGAAAAAGCCAAATCCAAGTCAAAGACCCATTCAAGGCACTTGGAATGACCCCAAACCACTTACTTGGAAGGTTAAACCAGTATACAATGGAAGTGCTTCCATTTTCCGACTATACAGTGGGATACTTCAAAATGCAGTGTCAATCCTTCAGGATGCACTAAATGTAGGGTTGGCCCCCTAACCTCGCCTATGATCTCCACTCCTGAGACCAAGGTTGAGTCTCCATCTGTTGGCATTGAGTTCCCCAAGGTAATAGATACCCCTTCCCCAATTAAGGAATTGGGAGGGCCTTTTGACTTTTTCTTTGTTGGAATTGTGGGGATGGGGGTCCTACAATAGATCAAAAGAGAGAAGCTGGTGTTGAGGAAAATTGGACAGTGGTGCAAAAGAAAAAAGAATAAATGTGAGACTTCATTCAATAGATTCTTCGCTCTCATGCTAAAAATAGAGCAAAATCCTAGTAGTATTGGTCACGGGTTTGTTAATGTAGATATCAGTATATTGCATAGAATATACTGATATAAGGGGGGCTTGTAGTATAGGTTTTTAGGTTGTTCTCTACTGCAATTTTGGAACATATGCAGTTGCATGAAATTGAATGGGGATTGGTAATGTCTGATATGGAGCACATTTACTGATATCATAATTATGTAAAACTTTTAGAGATGGGTTGTAGGTATGGGTGTTGGTAGCAGCAATTTTGCTAAACAGTATAGGTTTGTAGTAAGTGTGAGACATGCATACGGGATATTATCTATAATCATTTGAACTTTGTAATACCTTTTTGATATAATATAAAGCGTGTTGGCCTTACCAAGCTATTAAATTAACAAAAAAAAAAATGAAATAAAATCAAACCTTTCATTTTTCTATCTAATTTAAATAAACAACATGAAAAGACAATAATTACTAGCCATCTCACTACAGCTTTTTCTCTTTTGCATCATAAAGGTGATGTTAATTGGTGGAAGGATGCATATTATGATCATTTTACCATTTGAGCTTATGATTCTACCTCTAAGGACTCCTCACGGGCTAATGATAATCCGCCCATAGTGATGCTCATGTTGATCTGGCCTCCTCTGATCTGGTGGACATGTCTCCACCTCCCCTTGTTGGTGTGGTCCCTTCTGGCCGCAAGGACCCTTCTCCGACTATTGCTCCTAATCTACTCCATCTTGTGGTGGTTGATGTATAGTATTACCAACTCTATTCTCCTAGAGATGATGATCCTGTAATAGGGGTTCCACGACCATGTGGTGGAGACCCTAGTGATAGTATCGCTTGGACAGTTGTCCACCAATAAAGAAAGAATCATTCTAGCTCTCATTCTCCTCCCCCTATTGTGAGTGAGTTGGCTTCCCTCTCTTGATTTGGGTTGCTAGTTGTGTTTCTAGTGTTTTCTTAATGGTTTTCTCTTGACCTTGTTGTAAATCCTTGACTTACAATAGCTAGCACCTTTTGTTATTGTGTTGTTGATTTCTTGATACCTTTTGGTTGTGGTTGTGTAAGGGTCAGACCCCTTGCTAGGTTGTTGAACAAAAATTTATAGAGATTATATTTAAGTGGAGGTTTAGATTTTCAATTGCATGATCACTTTATAGTTTCACAAATTACTTTTATAATAGCAAAAATTATCCATAATTCAAAATATATATTTTATTGATTCTAAAACACTTGTACAAAGTTCACTAATTCTTTTATGCATAGAACAATCGCTTCCTAACACTTGTTGTAACTTATCTATATCAAAATTTGATGCGGATACTTTAAGAAGTCATAACTTTTGACATGGGAGCTCAATTGGGCTAAAAAATTATGTGGAGAAGTGTTTTGAAGAGCAATAAAATTCCAATCGAATCTATTTTAGTTGACCACGTCTTGACATTTTTTTAGGCCAAATTCCTTTATATGAGGCCTCAAATCAAGCTTTTAGTGTTTTGGGGGATTCCCCAACTTGTATTTTCATCATCTTTTAATTCCTACATGCAAAATTAATATTTCAATTTGAAAAACAGTGTCACTCTATTTAGCTTTCAATAATTAATAATTTCTGTAGCCATACGAATAATCATGTAAGATTACAAGCAAGAGGTCAGGTGGTCCAATCTCCCACGTCCTTGTGGTATCAAAGGGTGTGTCTTGCCAACATTGCCAAACATACAGCGTCAAGTGCAACCAATTTCTACAATCTAAAAAATAGAAGTATTCATTAATTAATCTTAAAATAATGTGTGAGATTCATTTCCAACTTAGATTTGATACATTGAGAACTTAGTCATTGTTTTAATGAAGTGAACATGATATTTATAATAAAAAACTTGTTAGTCAATAGGAATACTACTTTTAGATAAATAATTTGATTCTTTATTTCTTTTTTAAAATTATAATATTTCAAAAAAAAATCGCTAATATAAAATGGATTTCAAAATAATAAGAGATTTTATTATTGTTCAAAGTAATGGTGATAGTTAATGTTGATCAATGTTCAAGGATCAACTTAGTAAATGTTCAAAGTATGAGACTTTACTAAAGCGCTACTTTGAAATTAAGCTTTTGCATAGGAAAAAGTTGAGTTACTATTAACGAATTACTTAATGTACCTAATGATTGATTTATATGAATTTTGAAGAGGAATAAAAAACTGAAGGTTGATCCAAGCATGATGGGTTCAATCTTGATCACCAAGATTTGATCCCTGACACAATTATTTGAACTACTAAAATGAATGATCTGTAAATCCTATCAAGTTGGATCTTTGAAATTTGAATAGATTTTAAGGACTACAATGTTTTAGTATCTTAGGGGAATCCACTAGATTGCTAGAGTCAAGTTTCTATGCCCCTAGTTTGATTGTCTTTATAACTCTACTCATGAAAGTTTCAAGACAACAAATACGATTATTTCTCATTGCCTACAAGCAATGATGTAGATTTTGGTTCTTTGTCATCTAGGCATTGAAATGTACACTAATAATTTCTTCTAATCTTTATATATGAAATAGTGGCACATTAAACATTTTTTAATACCAAGACATATCAACATGGCATAACAACATGTGTTATATTGGTTGATAACAACTAGTAAAAGTTGAGTGGAGAGGCGAGTCAGAATTTGAATTTTAATATTTTATGTGAAGTTTATTCTTTTGGTTTGCGAGATTGATTTCTAGTGTCATAAAAATGACTTTCGATAATAGAATGGTAAAGCTTTAGGCAAAGAGCGAATGTACTAAAAGTGTAAATGAAGAATTAATAGTAAATATGTAAGACTATGTGAAAAGAAAGTAAACAAAATTAAATAAAATTGAAACATAAACTAAATCTAAAATAATATTAAAGTGTAAATAAGGATACAATAGAAAATATGTAATAATATTCGAAAAGAAAGTAAACTAAAATGAATCAACTGAAACATAAACCAAACCTGACATCAAAGACATTCCACCAAAATAAATATAGAAATTAAGGTTGGAGAATTGACTACATTGCTGAGAGCTTCCTCTGATAGACATAAGATCACAAGGTCTAGTTGCCTCAAATCATTAGTCACGTTGAAAAATTTACCCCCTAAAAGAATAATTTTGTTGATTTTATAAGTAATATCCACCCTGCTAGCAATCTCCCACGGCACTACCGTTTCGCCTACATTTGATTGGCCTCCATAACCAAGCATCACTCAAACCTTACGCTAAATCTGCTTACACAAATCTCTTCTAATTCTCTTAATAACAAGTCTCCTTCAAGATCTTTAAGTCACTTATCATTATTTATAAAGGTAAATGTGTCATATTCAAAATCCTAACTAATACTTTAAAGCAATCTCATGCTTGGAAAAAATGCACATATTCCTCCAAAATATCCTTATAAAGACAATATCATTCCATAACTAATCACCATTGCCAAATTATCCTTATAAAGACAATATCATTCCACAACTAATCACCATTGCCAAATTATCGTAATACAGAACAGCTGACCTTTCCTATACCACAAAACAAAGATGATTATCACATTCTATCTTGATCTATAACAAGATGATTATAACACTCTGTCTTAATCTAGAACAAGATGATTATCACATCTAATCTTTATTTACAACTTTCAGGGCTAACTGAAACATCCCATTACCCCGGAGATCACCATGGGTCAGAAAAATCCTGTGGCTAACAGATATCTGTTCTAAACTTTACAAAATTTGAGTTGATCATCTCCTTCTTTATGGTTATTTAGAAAAAACTCTGAAGAAATGCCTGAGAAACAAGAAGAAAATCAATTGATTCATCAATTTATATTTGCATATGGTGTAATTCTAATAGCCACCCAATATGTAGGACTTGGATCCATCTGCTCTCTGGGTCTGCAAAAGTTCATCTGCAGGGTGAGGCTCTTTATTGTCTTCTCCTTCTTCTTCATTGCCATCTTCTTCCTTTACTTTTACAACATCTTCCTTCTCAACATATGAAGAGTTTCTCTCCTCTCCAGAATAACTTTTTACTGATTACAAACACACCATTCAAACCAAAAGTTAGCTTAATAACTTGTTCATAAACCCAACAAGAAGCATTAAAACATTAACTGTATGATGCTTACATTGGTCTAAGAAAGATATCAGTAAAAAATATTATGAATAATACTTTACCTAATAACTTGTGCAGATGAGGCTGGAAGTGTAAAACCAAGGAAGATCTGTATTGTATGAAAGGACCCAGTTTCCTTGCATCATCACAATGTAATAGGCAGGCCAAAATTAAAAATCCAAACAGATTAACAAGGGCTAAATTCTTTCTTCCCATCTTCCCAAAGAACTCTGAGAAAGACAAGACAATGGAAAGGAGGATAAACTCAAAAGAAACTGCAAACAACTCAAGTAAAATAAGCCTTTCAATGGTGCTCTATATAGATAAATAGAAGCAAAACATGTGAAGTCTTTAATAAGTTGTTTAAGATTAAAAAGCTTCATAGTGTGACTAAGCATGACAATAGTGGATAATAAAGTTTTCCTATATGGCTAGGAGCTAAGCATGGAAGTTTATGTGCTAAGAATGGAAGTTTAAGTTATTTCAAGATTACGGGTTTCCATCATTAGGTTTAAGATAGTTGTACCTGATATTAATGAATGATAAAACAATATAAATTTACTATAGAGGAAAGTAACGTATATGTTCATACAAGTATTGTATGTATTACACTAGTTGATATTAGTGTGTAAAAGAAGTCCAAGTTCTATAAGAGTGTAAAGCGACAATAGTAAGCTGTTAAGGCATATTTCATATAAATAGATGGTAAGCATGAAAGTCCAAGTTCTATAAGATTACAAGGCTTGTTACAGTACAAGAGCTTATATTAATGAGTACTAACATACTTCATACTTTTTTTCTTTTTTTTTTATGGAGGTTTTAGACTTGCGAGGCACAAATCTTGCAAGCTACCAACCAGCAAAGGCCACCACGTTAAGGACTAAGGGGCATCCACACCGCGAAATTCGCCGAGGGCACGATCTTGGCCTCATCCCTTATGATGTCAGAGCCTTGCACTCAACAAGACTTAATCCCTGGTGGGCTCTATGTGAGCCATTCAACTTCACCAGTAGACCAAGGGCCCATTGACACATACTTCATACTTTATATATATTACAAGGTAATAAAGCATATGTTCACATTATTTTTTCATGAAGCTTCATAATAAGGTTCATGTTATTGTGAGTGACCAGTTGATATTAATGGATAAAGATGCACCATCATTACTATTTTAAAATTATGCTTCACTTGGGTCAGGATTATCATAACTGTTTTCCTCTTAAATGTATATTTTATAAGGTTTTTGCACCTTTTGGGTCCCTGTTTTCACCTTCAAACTTTTCATTCATGGTAGGTGGTTCATGAGAGCGACTGGTGATGTAAAATGTCCAACTGTATGCAATAATGAGTTACATTACTTGCAAATGTTTCTATTATGACTGTTATAATATCATATGCAACTTGAAGTTCATAATAAAATAGTTATTGTGAAACAGGGAGAGTTTTCGTTGTAATTGGCAGAGTAGAAAAGATTGCAGAGATACATGAACAATTTTTCCCACCCAAATCCTTATTTGATCTCTGATTGTTTCCCATTCTGAAATCATGTTCCATTAGTGCAGTAATCACCGTTTCCTGCATTTCTTGTGCCACCCAAAACAGACAGCTGTCTGGTTGGTGACTGCCAATTCCAGTTGCAGAGTTGTGGCCCTGTCCGTACTAGGGGTGGTCAAGTTCAACAGGAAGGGGCCAGATGTTGAACTTGAAGAAGAAGATACCAAGTTCATTTGATAATTAGAATGAATAAGTGTTAAAGAAAACGCTGCCCATCCCTATCTAGTTGTCAATTCAAGGTGCTTCCATACAAAGTTGTACAGGATTTTTTCCTTGAGTTACATAGGATTGTGCCCCATGGTGGAGTAGGCTCTTATGTTGGCTACAATTGTTGAACAAGATGGTGTGAGATCTAGATTATTCAATAAATGATTTAAATTTTCTTAAAAACTTCCATTTTATTGGATTAAAAATGATGGTTTAAGATTAGGATTCAATCAATATTCAGACTTCTTCACTAATTAGTTATTTCATTCAAAACATTATCTTGTGAAAAGGCCTTTAATCCATGATCTAATCTTAATTTCATGCATAGAAGATATACTTTAGTTGTTTTGAATACATGTGACACTTCAAAACAAAAACATATTAACTATCTTAACTAGACATGAAGCAACTACCCAATTCATTATCAAGTATCTCATCAAACAAACAAAAATGTCACATATTTTGTCATCAACTTAATTTTATCAAGTGATATTTGTTCGACTACTTGTGACTTCCTCTATGAATACCTGCAAGCACCACACTCGAAGGTGGGAAACCACACTTCAAACAGTCAAAACAAAAAAAAAATAGAAATGTAAAACTTCAAATCAAACAAACATTCAACCAAAACAATCAATCAAGTACCTACCAAACTTATTATCAAATTCAAAATTTTATTTGTCTATTAAATACATCCGTTCATCTCATAAATCAATCCACATGATTCAAAATCAACCAATCAAATGAAAGAACACAAATCAACATGTCCTTTCACATTTCACTACAAATACCTCTATTTTTCTAATCCAATTTTTTACAATCATTCAAAAACTTTCTTAGAAAGTTCAATCGCCATACTATACTCAATCAACTATAAGTTTGGATTGTATTGCAAATGCTTATTTGTTTTATATTCTGTTAATAATTTTTTGCTTATTTGGTTTATGTATTATAAATGTTTGTCTACTTTATATACTTATATATTATTAATGTTGTATAGATTGCTATTTATTTTTTTAGTTTCGGGTTGAGGAAATCTATTTATACAATCATAGATTTTGGAGTTTAAGATTAAATCTATTATTGTATGTGGTTCTTGTGATTTCCTACCATTTCATAAGTTACTTTCTATATTGCTAAAGAGATCTTTTTTTTCACTATATTCATGGACTAGAGAACTCATGCCTACTAGAAAATCATCTATTGTCTAAGAAAGTACAAAGCTATGACTATTTTATAGAAGGAAGAACACCTTCTAAACATGGGTATGACTCTTAACATCGTCCATACAAGTTATAGTAACATAATATCTTGATACACATTTCACTAATCACAAAAATCAAGATGATAAACCAACATTAGATGCATCTACAAAGCAACACTCAAGAGAAAGATTAGACATAGAAACTAGACCAACTAGTTCTATAGATACATCATAGTACCCTCACTTGGAATTGAAGTTTACTACATTAAACCATATTTCAAAAACTTTCCCAAGGATGAAAAAATCATAAAACCTAGTAGAATTAGGGGTTCATGTCTTTTTTTGGGTAACCAAGGGGTCGAAGCTGAGAACTTATATTAAAGTAAAAGTTTAAAATAAGTTACATATTGTTCCTTGGAACAGTCCTGCAAATAACAAGCTAAATCTAGATTTCCATGTTGGTAAAACAAAATGGAGCTCTATACTTCTCCTAATAGCAGCTAAGGAGAAACTTTCTACCATCTTATGCTTTTACATACATTGATATTTCAAAATCTGAAACCCTAGCAAGACCATGATTGGAATAATAGAGGACAAAAAGATAAACTTATCTTTTATCAGTCATCATTTAAGTGGGGAAGAAGGACCAACTAAATCTGCATCTGTCATTGGTTCTCTTACTGCCTCTTGATCATCTTTATCTTCGGAGGATTCCTCACTGCCCAAACCATCCAATTTCTCATCATATTTGTACTTAAGAACCCAGTCTTCATTCTCATCAAAGCCATCCCCTAGTGGAACCTCAAAGTCATCTTGCATTCCCAGATATTTTTTAGGAATGCAATGCCTCTCTTCATCCTGCTTCTTCTGAGATCCTAGTATTCTCATTCCCAACATGTTAACACAAACAACCTTATAGGAGGACCACCATACATATTCCTCCTCTGTCTATTGCCAAAACCTAGGAAAGGACCCCCGCCCTCATCACAACTGCATAATCGGATGGAAAAGGTACCATCAAGTCTTTGTCAACGTTGATAATGGCATCATGTAAACCCACAGGGTATTTTTCTTCAAACAATCTACTACAAAACTCTTCTGCGACTAACTTCTTCTCTCCTGTCACAAGAATGCAAGCCAAAAACCCCGCACAAATGTCTGAATTCACTCTAGTTTGATGGTTTGTGAAGAGGAAATTGTAGCCCAAAATCTTTTTAATGGCATGCATAACAAGTCGGTGCTTGTATTTGGAAACTTTTTTCAGCCTTGAGTCTGAGATCGATGTGACAAAAGCCGTATGTCGATTAATGGAGTTGAGCTTAATGGGCGTGTCCATGTCGATCCTTTGTGCCTTATGTAGTTGTTCTTCACCTTATATGTCTTTGGTTAAATAATCTCTGCTGCCAAGACAAGACCCCTTCAATTCCATTATTTTAATGCCTACTTCCTCTTTTTCGTTGTGCAGAAGGTCATTCCCGCAAATCCAAATTTGAATTTGAGCATTACCTTGTTTCGTAGATTTCCAAAGATGCCTTGTTGATATGTTAATCCCTTTTGAAGATTTTGCGGCTTCATGTATTGGGACAAAATTTGACTAGTCTCCATTCTCGGATCTAGGAATTCGTATTGTACTCATAATTCCTCTGCTTATTTGATTTTGCCCATATTATAGTGTGTGACCTTATTCTGTAATTACCTACTTGAGAGTGGTTCCCTATGCTCCCTTTTAGCCAGTTCGTCTACCATGGTATTTCCTTCGTTATAAATATGATTGATCGTAACCTATTAGGGGTTCATATCTGAACAAGGCTATTAGAAAATTTAGTATGTCCACCTCCCAAGATGTGATAGAAAATGTCATTTTTAACATAAATAAGGATTGTAAATAGAACATAGTGGAAAGATGGTGATCACAAAGAGCGAAGGAGGGTTTTTTAGAACAACCAATGTAAGGGATGAAGATGAAGAAAATGAGGATGATCTGAACGGCTCTGTTTGGGGTTTGGTTGTGTTGGAAGCCTCGTTAGATCCTATGTTTGGGGGTTTTTATATTGGATTTGGTTGGGGTTTCCTTCTCTTTTATTTTGACCCTTTTACTTTGTTTTGTCTTGCTTTTGTGGAGGTTTGTGACTTGGTGGCTTCTTCTCATGTTGGGTTGTAGCCTGCCTTTTCCCTCTGGTGCAGCTGGTGCAACTTGTTGTGCTCTCTGGGCTTCTACCCCTCTCTATAGAGATTTGTTGTAGGTATGGGTTGGGGATTTCTTCTTCTTTCTCTTTTGAGCAGGATCTGTATGTGTGTTGCAGTTGGAATCTCTTTTCCTTCTCGGGTTCTCTCTTCTTTGGTGTTTGGTTGTGTGTGGTGGGAAGACTATGCAAGCCTTGGTCATTGTATTTTGTGGTCTTTGATGGAGATCATATGATGGTGTTGGGGTTTTTACTATGGAACCTCTTCTTTTCCTTCCTATGGGTTGAGGCGTTTCCCTTGGGGGTCTCCCCTATTGTGCCTTTTGTTTTGAAAGGTTGTCTCAGCCTTGTTCTTCTAGATAGTCAAGTTGTTGTGGATGTGTCTTTCACGAAGAATTTTTTTCTTTGTCTTGTTTCTTCATTTTTCCAAGAGTGCTTATTCTTGCTCGAGGTTGTTGTCAACGGCTCCTTTGGGGTGGCTATGTTTTTGTTCCTTCGCTCTCTCTATTTTTGTCATGGTTGATTGGGGGATCTTATTGGCTCTTCTCTTCTTTGTGGCCAAAAGGACTATGGCTTGATTCTTGTTTGGGGTTTGGATTGTTGGAGTTATCTTCATCCTTGCTTGTGTCAAGTGTTTCTTGCACCCTATTATCAAGCGAGCTTATTTTTTCTTGGTTGGACTCTCCCCGGTGAGGCTTTTATTAAGATGGAGTCTTTCCTTATAGAGGTGGGGTTTCTTCTTGCAGCTTCAATGTGGGCTTGGTTTATGTTAGAGTAATAGTATATCGGGTTATTAATTAAATCATTATGATCTAATTACTAACTCACCTATTCACTCTAGTTTGCTTTAGCTAACCACTAGCACATTTGACCTTAAATTGCGACCAAACATTTCGACCACGAAACAAAAATCTTTAGGTTGGTCGCATGTAGAAGGAAAACTTTTTTTTTTTTTTAATACATGCCTCGTGTTGGTCGAAATTTCGACCAACACGGGGCATGTATTAAAAAAAAAAAAAACAGTTGAGCACTTCATTTCACCATCAGTGAAGGAGCTATTTCAGTACCGCGCGCGAAGGAGCTAGCACTTCATTTCACTGCGAGGGAAGGAGCTATTTCACCGCGCGCTATTTCTGCCAACTGATATGCAAATGCTTTCCTGACATAGCGCGAAGGAGCTATTTTAGCAGAGGCTTAAGGTATGTAAATGCTATGTTTGAATCGAATGCTATGTCAGGATTTAGGCTTATATATATATAT
>MU227670.1:10500-33948 GCA_018584345.1 Thuja plicata
GGAGAAAAGCAATGCTAAAGAGCTCCTAAATTCAGGTAACAAGGTTTTACTACATTCTTCCTTCAGCCCAGAAGCTAGATCTCTCAAATCCACAGGTACAGAATGTTATCTAGTTTCAAATGGTCCATATGATAAAGATTTTCATAATGGTATTCTGAAGTTTAGTCTCACTGAAAGAATGAGTATTGATGATTCTTTGCATTCTGAAAATTATAATCAGCAAGTTAGAAAATATGTCACATGTGATAAAGAAGCTATATCATATTCTCCTTTTGAAACTGGTACTGATAGTAAGGTGACATATGCTGATGAAGATTTATCTTACGCTGAAAGTTCTTTTTACCATGTGAATATTGAGGTGAAACATAAAAATAACCATTCATATGCAATGCCACAGCAACAAGAAAGATTAGCTAGTAAAGAAGACAACCTCGTTGTGAAAAATTCAGAATGTGGAAGTGAGGTTGAACACCATGATGAAATAAAATGGGAAAATGAGAATATTCAGGTTGAAAATGAGAATCCCAGCACCAATGATCAAAAAGGAGAAGAAAAGTCCAAAAATCAGAAGGGTAAAATTGTCTGGAGTGACCTTAATCCACTTTTCGTGCCGATGGGGTTTTGAAAGAATACTGCTATCAAAGAAAATCCTCTTTTCCAGTCTCAAGATTCACAACTAAATAATGAAAATCTGTTCAATTCTTCCATATTAACAAATTTTGAAATTCTGATGGAAGAAAGAAAGATTGGGGTTAGTCCCCAGCCAGTTGAAAACTCTATTGAAACACCATGTGAAAATCTCATCTATGAGGAAGAGGAAATCACAGACACATTCCTATCATCGGCCAAGCTGGATCATTCCTTTAATGACGAACCAGATACTTGTTCAAATCAGATTAAGGATGAAATATTTATTGACAACTTTTCTTTTCATCCGTCTATGCATGATGTTGTTGATTTGGATTGGAAAAGAAATGTTGAGATATGTAATGCCATCTTAGAAAGAGAAAGGAATAGAATTGATGACAGCTAGTTCCTTGAAAGAGGTGAAGTAGATATATACCCGAGGGCTGATCCTATGTTGAAGGAGGTATCGTTATGGCTGCAAACCAATCATGGCCACACACAAGAGTTGAGTCTACATGATAACATACTTAAGGATTACACATCATCTTTTGGTGAGGCTTCTTTATTCCATGTTTTTTGGTTTGAGGTAGAATCAGATCCTGCCGACGTGAAGGATCAATTCTTCAGTGAAGTAGAGTACTATGAAGAATTATGGCTGTCCGAAAAAGGATGTTGGATCAACATATGCATGCATGATGTCAGTCTGAAGTTTGGCACTAAAAGATTCATCATCAAGCGATGGTTTGGAGCCCTTCCATTAAGGTAAGCTTTGCTGATTCGGAAAGGCTCCTATTTCTCTCAACCGGTAAATGGATTCACTTAAATTTTTCCTTCTTTCGGTCTTTCTGGTAGGTTCTTTTCTTACCTTTGTAAATATTGTAAATAAGTTTTGTTGTGCCTAGTTTTAGTTTGCTTTTGTGGCGCTTAGTCTGGTATGCTAGTTTGAATAAGGTGCAAGCTTCGTTCTTGCTGGTAGTTTAGGAGTTTTTGGTGGTGTTGCCCTGCTCCCCTCCACCCATCTGCAAGCAGCTCCCTTTCTTCCATCCTCTATTGACTCTATTCTCCTAATAGATGCTAGGCACTTGTCCTTTTCCCAGAGATTGTTGGAGTTCTCTATTTTCTTGTCAAAAATAGTCCCACAGTTAGAGCCCATGTTGGTACCCATATAGACCTCAATAATAAAAATTTTGGTGTGGGGTCCCGAACCTCTTTGAACTAAGTTCAAAGCAGTTCAAAGTGGTTCAATTTGTTGAAGAAGGTTTAAATGGTCTACTTTGAGCCATCTCGGTGTGAAGTTCAGCAGGTTCAAATGTTGCAAAGTTCTGGTGATTTCACTTCAAATGCAGGTTCAGACGTCAAGTGACCCATAGTCTCCATTCAAAATGAAAGTCTATGATATTCAAATTCTTCCAAGGTCCAAATTGGTTAGGGCATTTTCATTCAATTTCATAGTGATCTATTCAGGAACAGATAAATCAAGTGCAGATTCATTTTTAAAGTTGCAAGTGGCCTAAATCATACAGAGTTGAGGCATTCAGCCAAAGGTGTCCATTATAAAACTAAGATAAATTAAAAAACATCTATTGCTCGTGCTCAAATACCTTTTCCAAGGCAGTAAACAGATTGATGAGACAAAGAGAGTTTAGATGTTTGGGGGTAAATTCATAGGTTCAAAGATTCACATAAGTTTAGAGCCCATTGGTTTAAAAGTGCAGACTCATAGTAACCCAATCTTAGATTGGGGTTTCAATTTCAAAGCTCAGAGTGCCTTGCTATCTATATAATCTATAATCCATCTGAAGAAAGAGTAATGCTAAGGATTCTCGCTGATGAGAAATTTTCCAATGATAGCGTTGAAGAATGCCTCCAAGTTTTTGACTCAAAGTCTCATGGTACCGATCTTTCTATAGCATTCCTATAAAGAAGAGTCTCTCAGCGGCTGTGATATTGGTACATGGTCTTCGTGGGCTCAAACACCTTGACATAAGTTATTTGAAGGCTTTGTGAAGTTTTGACAACACATCTGAAGGTCTGTCGACTTGAGTCAATTCACACTCCACATATCCATCGCCTCCCCCAAGGTAATGACACCTGCAAACAAAAGAACTTTTCATGGATCTACAATGCGAAAGGCAAGTAATGGGCTCCTGCCAATTTTCTCTGCGGAAATATGGACCGTGCATGTGATCATCGAGAATGCCGACAAACTGTTTGACAAAATGGCTTGAAAGTAAAGGCATGATCAAGGTTGATGTATCATATTGTGTAGCTTCCGAGGTTAAGACAGCATGGACTAAGATGGTGGAGATAAATTTATGTGCCCGTGCGATGATTGCTTTCACCAAGAAAATGTTATTTAGCGGTACAGTAAAAAGGGACAGTCGCTTATGGTTGTAAATCCACCAATCCACATAATCTCATCAAATACTACATTACAAACTTCCATAAGCAATTTGAATGGTTAATTTTATGAACTGTCGGTTCGAAGATGTTTGATGGGCCGAACCTGATATTGACTGCCCTCTTCATGATCATTGGCGCATCAACCTCTCACAGTAACCGCCTTACATTTCTCTATGGAGATAATCAAATTTTTTGAAGGAATACATCAAACTGGGTTCATTATAATGGGACTCTTCTAATCAGAACACAAACTCAGTGACAAATGAGACATAGATGATGCGGCAGGAAATTGCAGGTTCTTCTTTAGTTCCAGCCCCTCCAGTATCAAGTAAATCAGTGAGATTTCCTCATTGTCCTGGGAAAGTTCAAAAAGGAATCAAGTGTCTTGTTAAGGCAAATCACTTCTTTATTGAATTACCAGATGGAGATCTTCATCAATGTGATGTGACCATAACACCTGAGGTGACTTCCCGAGTTGTCAATAGAGCTGTTATGGAAAAGCTAGTGATTAAAAATAGAGATACTCATTTGGGGAGGAGGTAACCTGCATATGATGGTCGTAAAATTTTGTACACTGCTGGGGCACTGCCTTTTACTTCAAAAGAGTTTACTATAGTTCTTATTGATGCGGATGGAGGAAACAATGTTCAAAGAAGGGAACAAGAGTTCAAGGTGGTGATAAATTTTGCAGCCCGAGCTGATCTACACCATTTAGGTGAATTTCTATCTGGTAGACAGGTCCCCACAAAAGTAATGTGGTTTTAGGAAAATGCAAGCGTCTCCAAAGATGTGATGAAGAAGCTGACAGAAAGCTCGGGCTAAAAGCTTTTATATAGACCCACGGTATATACAGGGGAAAGCCACCTGATTTTGATGAAAATTGTTTCAAATATTGTAAAGTCCTCAATATTTGAATTCTTTTTGAGATAACCACGCATCATGATGTCAGTTATAAACAGTGACATCTGTCATCTAAGACGGAAATGGTAGTAATCACTTCTCTTCATGAAAACATTAGAGGAATTCTAAGGAGGAGTCGTGTCAATTAAAGGGAGAAAATTATTAAAGACCAAAAAGATGAGAGCTCAAAAAGAGATGAAATGAAATTTCATCGGGAGGTAATTAAAGATTTTGATTCCAAGAAACAGTTATTCTGGTAACCGAATGGCTACGGAATTGGAACCGAMAAAAGAAAAGATAAATATGCCAGCTGAAGATAGAGGGGGGGTTCCRGATTCCACCTAACCCGAGRGACTTTGTGCCAGGGCAGGGATAGATTAGGATTTTTATCGTAGTGCAGAGAAAGGGAGATTTGGATTTTCAGATAATGATTAGTATACAGAACAACAGAATCTTTGTTATTTTGTTGTGTTCAAAGAAGGAGAATAGTAGCATACTAAAACTTGGTGTTTAGATTTTCATTTTCTGATTAATATTCATCTTTGAATGATATTGATTTCCTTTGAATGCGTATCTTTTACATCTGATCATCAGCACGATCATCTGTGCACTTTGTGCTATAGTTTTTCGTGTATTTGGAAAGAACCAGTCTATCTTTCTCTCTTAGTTTCTTTCTGTAATGCAGCGTTTAGGAAAATGAAATTTGTAGCATTTAATGTTTATCTCATTTTAGTTAGTTAGTCTCTTCGCATCTATCTCATGTTTACGGATAGGTGTTTGTAAACCTTTATTGCTTTCAGGTTAAAAGCATTACCGATTATAGTTTAGTAAATTCATTATAAATCTTACACGGGGAGCTGTACCCGGTTAATTCAGAGGGCACTTACGTTCTTCATAGCAAAGTGACCCAACTGTTGTGTTGCAATTTGTCTTTCAGCCTTGGGTGTTCAGGAGTCATTTTGTGCAAGTGTTTTGGGAAGACAAATCTGTTAGCCAACACCTAACAACTTCCTTGAAGAATAAAGAAGCTATTTGACTGGCATCATTTGTTGTCTTGCATGGCACAAAGTGAGCCATCTTATTGAATCTGTCTACAATCACATAGACGATGTCCATCCCTTGTCTAGTATTGGGTAAACCTACCACAAAGTCCATGCTTAGACATTCCCACGGTCTGTTTGGAATGGGCAAGGGTTGATATAGGCCGGCATTTGTAGATGTTCCTTTGGCCTTCTGACAGATAACATAACCCTCAACATATCTCTTCACATCCAAGTTCATGTTGGGCTAAAAATAGAATCCTTGGACTAACTCTTGAGTTTTGTTAACCCCAAAATGGCCACTAAGTGCACCATTGTGTTTCTCTTGTATGAGATTCATTCTAATGGACCCCCTAGGGACACACAATTGACCCCCTTTAAACAATAAACTAGACTACAAAATGTATTCAGAGTATTGACTATGAAAGTGATTTTCATACTCCTGGCATACCTTGTAGATGTCTGCAAAGTCCTCATCTTCATCATACATGTCCTTGAAGTTGTCAATTCCCATACTCTATAGTTGAATCTCTTGAATGGTCAATGCTCTTCTGCTCAAAGCATCTGCAACTTTACTCTGCAACCCTTTCTTGTGTTTGATGTTTAATGTATATGCTTGTAGGTATTCAACCCACTTCATATGCTTATGACTCAATTTGTCTTGTGAGTTCAAGAAAATCAATGCTCGGTTGTCAGAATAGACAATAAACTCCTTTAGCAATAGATAATGCCTTCACTTTCTCAATGACTGGACCAGAGCATACATCTCTAGGTCATAAGAAGAATATTTCTTCTTAGCTTCAATCAACTTCTCCGAATGGAAAGCCACTGGTCTTCCCTCCTGGCTTAGGAAAGCTCCAATTGCCACATTGTTGGCATCACACTCCACTGTGAACAATTTTTCAAAGCTTGGAAACACCAAAATTGGTTCGGTTGCAATCTTCTTTTTAAGTAGCTCAAATCCATTATTAGCTTGCTAATTCCAAACAAACTTGGTCTTTATGTCTCCCTTAATTTTATCTAACATAGGAGCACATATTGCACTAAACTATTTAATAAAATTTCTATAGTATTTTGCAAGACCATGAAAGCTCCTTACCTCAGTGCTTGTCCTTGGAGTAGGTCAGTTGATGATGGCCTCAACTTCACTTGGATCCATTTTTAAGTTACCCTGTGATAGCACAAAACCAAGGTACACCAACTCTGTCTTGATGAAATCACACTTTTCTATGTTGATCATCAACTTCTCCTCCTACAGCTTCTTAAAAACCAATTCCAAGTATTTGAGGTGCTCCTCCCTTCTCTTA
Source organism: Thuja plicata (assembly GCA_018584345.1). Classification (NCBI taxonomy): domain Eukaryota; kingdom Viridiplantae; phylum Streptophyta; class Pinopsida; order Cupressales; family Cupressaceae; genus Thuja; species Thuja plicata. The sequence continues at coordinate 16,778 of MU227670.1, forward strand.
CTATAGATTAGTATATCATCTAAGTAGACCACTATAAACTTCCCATTGTACTCTTTAAGTACTACATTCATCAACCTCATGAATGTTGATGGGCCATTTGACAACCCAAATAGGATGACAAGCCATTCATACAGTCCTTCTGTGGTCTTGAAGGTTTTTTCCACTCATCCCCTTCATTTACCCTTATCTAGTGATAACCACTTTTTAGGTCTATCTTTTTAAAGTATCTATCCCCTCCTAGACAATCCATTAGGTCTTCTATCCTAGGGATAGGGAACCTATACCTAATGGAAATATTCTTGATTTCTCTGGAGTCTGTACATAATCTCCAAGTTCCCCCTTTCTTAGGTGCTAGGACTGTGGGTACGGCACAAGGGCTAATACTCTTTCTTATAAGACCTTGTTCTAATAGTTCTTGGATTTGTCTAGCAATCTCTTCATTTTGTTGGGGAGTCATTTTATAGGCTGCCTTATTGGGTAGGGTAGCTCCAGGGATTAGGTCTATTTGGTGGCTTACTGACCTCATAGGTGGTAAGGTGAGTGGTTGTCCATCACTCACTATCCTTTGATACTTTATTAGCATCTCTTGAACTTCTTTTGGTAGCTCTGTCCTCTTCTCTGGTTTATCTGCAACTTCCTTTGGCTTCAACACCAGTGCAAATCCAACTCATTCTCCCTCATCTAGAGTCTCTAATAACTCCTTTTCACCCACCATGAGAACATTTGGACCATTAGACTTCACTTCTACATCCTCCAATAGTGACTGGATTTTGTATGTCACATTGTCTTTCTTGCAAGTGTAGGAGTTTTTCACTCCATTATGCATGGCCATCCAGTCAAATTTCCATGGTCTACCTAGGAGCAAGTGACATGCGTCCATAGGTAAAACATAACACAAAAATTTATCTTTATATCTCTCAATGGATAATTCCACCTAAGCTTGTTCATTAACTCGGACATGTTGTCCTTTGTTTAGCCAAGTGACCTTATAAGGGTTGGTGTGGGGTATCCTTGTCATTTTCATCTTACTAACTGCCTCTTCTAACACTATGTTTTCATTTGATCCTAAGTCTATGATGACTCTACACACCTTGCCCATCATTTTACACTTTACTCTAAACAGTGCTCTCCTCTGACTTCTTTCTTCCTTCACTAGTTCTTTTATGAGAGTTCTCCTCATCATAAGGTTTTATCCTTCCTCTGATTCCAATGGTACTTCAAGATTCTTGTTCCCACTTGTTTCTTCATGAACATAGTTCACTCTTTTTTCACCCCCTTGAGAGGTACTTCCCTTCTCTGGACACCTATAGGCTGGATATCCTAACTGATTATAGTGATAACACTTCATGTTGACAAAATAGTTGCCTCTCCCTTGGCTACTGCCTCTTCCTCTATTGTTAGAGTTCCTCCCTCTACTTGGACTCCCTCTATTGAATCTTCCTTCATTTTTTTCAGTGATCTTAGTCTCTAATTGTCCTTTAGATTCAGAGCTTCTTCCTCCATAACCACTTCTTTGTTCTCTAGTGTCTCTTCCTCTACCTCTTCCTCTTGAAGTATTGGAATATTGTTTCTTATTCAACTTATCCTCTACCTTGATAGAAATTTGGTGGCACTTCTGAACTGTATCTAGAGTCAAAAGACTTGTCTCATCTTGAATGGTTCATTTGAGGCCATTAAGATACCTTTATACTTTCACTTTCTCATCTTATTCTACCCTTGACCTCATAAAAATTCTCTGAAACTCTTCAGTGTATGAGTTGACATCTAGGTCCTTTTGTCTTAGACCTTGTCTTCTCTCGAGGAGTTGGATTTCATAATCCTCGGGGATGTAAGCATCTCTTATTCTTGCTTCCATAGCTTTCCATGAAGCAATGGGTCTTTTCCCTTCCTTCTCTCTCTCATCTTGGATGAACTTCCACCAAGTGAGAGAAAATCCTCTCAATCTTGCTTTAGCAACCTTCACCTTTTGAGCCTCTATGATTCCATCATACTCCTAGTCCTTCTATCCAATCAAGGACTACCTCTGGTTCCATTTTACCACTAAAAATGGGAACTCCTTCCAATTCTTTACCACTGAAAATGGGAACTCCTTCCAATGCTTTACCACTCATAGCCTTTAGGGCTTTCTAAAATGGTTCATCTTGAAGGAGAGGATCAGCTTCAGGGACTTCATCTTCAAGGGCAATCCCTTTTCCTTTCTCTTCCATTCTATCCTTCACTTCATCTGCCTTCACATCAACTTCATCCACTTTTTGCTCCAATTGAGCAAGCCTATCTCGGAGTAATCTGTTCTCCTCCTCTTGTTCATCCACCTTCTTTGCTAATTCAGTATTAGTCACAATTTTTCACTCTCCAATGGATTCCTCTGGTTGTAGCATTAACCACAAGCCTGATCAAAGAGGCTTTGATACCAATATGATAGAAGTAACCTTGTGAGTGTGCTTACACAAATGCTTCTAGACTAGACTTTTCTCTTTCTAGTCCACTTAGGATCCCAATAGCTCTTTAGGACCTCTCTAGTCTCTAGGTACTGAACCTAAGACCACTCCTATCTCTTCTCTAGGAGTCTTAAATTTTTTGTTTCACTCTAAGGGACAACTTGTTGAGTGTTTTTTTGACACAAGCCAACTTGCTAGGATCTCAAGATTCGATTTCCTCTCTTGAAAGAATAACGGAGTTATTCCCAAGGTTCTCCAAGGTCAGGTCACAACCTGTTTGGTTACTCAGTTGAAGATAAATGTGAATGTTCATGAGGAGACCTTTGCCGGTACGTTCAAGACATCAAACTGCAAAACACTTTAGTTCTTTTTGGTATTTTCCATTTTAACATATATGGGTGTTTGGTAAATAAATGCAATTTTGTATTTTCCAATATGTAGATTTTCAAATTTGAAGAAAGGATGTAATAGAGAATAGAGTAACGAGAAATAAAATAAATTATTGAAAATGAAATCGTACGGACATAAACCGTTGTAAACTCTTCCTTGCGAATTGAATGATGGGGAGATTTGGATCAAACCCATGAAGCACAAATCAGACAAAGTCACAATTCACTACCCCACAGATGCAAGCGTTTGGAGATAAAATATATTCACTCATGCAAGATATTCAAAATCCCTCAGATCGCAAATCCACCAAGATGTGCACACCCACGAGACATATTTATCATTAATCCCAAAGAAGATCTCTCCCATGCATTCGTCACAGCAAGGTAAGCAAACAACAACAAACTCCAACTAAAGAAACATGAATTTGAAACACAATAAACAAGAGGCTCTCTAGAAATAATGAATAATACAAGCATACATTCAATAATTTCTCATAGGTAGCAGGAATTCACACACCATGAATGAATCACCAAATGTATATCTTTATTGTATTAGGAATCTGACCCTTTTACATTGCTTTTGATTACAATAGTAGAGTTCTGATCTACAACTCTGAATGCCAAAATTAGGGCATCAAAGACTCTAAATTAATGAAAATGAACTAAAAATAAAACTTTTCTAAAGGAAAACTATTGCTAACTAATACTAGATAACTTGCATGGATTTTTAATCCATTTACAATCAATTTGCCCATGCAAGGAGGGTCAAACTCGCCAAGAAGAGAAAGAGAAAAGAAGGTGGGTTTCTTCTGAGAACTTAGAGCCTTCTTGGAATATTCATCTGGGGGATCTTCTTGCAGTGGGGACAGATAGGGGACCCTTAGTCCCTCCAAAACAAACTCAAGTTAACCATCAATCTGATCTGGAGTTCAAATGGTGTGCAAAAATGTGATCTCACTGGAAACACCCAGAATTTTGGACCCCGACCTCTCCTCCAAAAATCTCCAAGTGTCAAAATTTGCTAAGTGTCGGAATCAAAAATTGGAGGAGTCAAATTTTTGGCCCTTTTGGAGGCCAAAAGTACCGAAAAGGCCGAAAGGCCTAAATGCCAAAAAACTAAAAAAATTTCCTTTGGAAAAATGGCTAAGTATGGATCCTTATGACTCCCAAAATTTTGGACTTTTGAAGTCCGAAAAGGTTATCGGAGTCCAAAACTCTGAAAATTCCAGCAAAGCCTAAAACTTTGAAAAATTCAGCAAGTTTATACTGCAAAAAATCCAGCAAGTTTCGACCTACGAAAAATCCAGCAAGTCTGAAACTCTGAAAAATCCAACACTTAAGACTTTCGGACAATGAAAGTCCAGCAAAAAAATCCAGAACTTCGGACTGCGAAAAATCCAGCAAGTTTGAAACTCTAAAAAATGTACCACTTCAGACAGTGAAAGGCCAGCAAAAAAAATCCATAACTTCAGACTTTCGGACTCTGAAAATCCATTGAAAGTCCGAACTAGGAAAGTGCAAAAAACCTCATGACTTGAAAAATGGCTAAGTCCAAAATGACTTTTTGGCAGGATCCTGGGGTGATCTTTTGCAAAATATCTTTGCAACTACTTGGTCTTCATCATAACTAAGCAACTTCATAAATTCAACCTTCCCTGTTGCCTCTCCCTGAACCCGGAAAGACATGCTTCAAACTCCTGAACTTCTCCAATACCACTCATGATTTTCTTCATATTTTCTCTGAATTGGAACATTTGCTACAAATTTTTGTCTGTGTTCTCATGCAAAAATCATTCCTTTGAGGTGTTTGAATGATGTTTCCTATGTAATATATTTCATGACCTATGTCTGTGTCGATGATCTCACCATGCAAATTGCCCACCTTAGTGGGGGTGTGGTATCCTTTGAAATGGTACTTCATTGGCAGAGTTGTTATCTTTTCTGGCATTCTTTTCATTGGTTGAGGATTTGACATCTTTTTATCATGCATGAAAATTCATTTTTTAGCATCATGTTATTGAAAACAAGAAACTATTCTAAGCCACCACTCCTACGACGATCCAAATTACAAATTTGGACCAAAATTACAAAACATTATATACAAAAAAGAGGGTCCCCATGCCAAGTGGCCGAAATGGGGCATGCATTGTGGACCCACAACAAATATCCCAGACAAAAGGAGAAATTACCGAGGCATTTCTTTATCAGCAAAAAACTTCTGGAAACTCATCTTGCAATAAACTGAACCCAAGTACCCCTCATGGAAATATTCTTTCGCCAACTCTCAAAATTGAACTCTTCTATTGTTTCTTCCTGTGTGTGCACTTGTGTGTTCATTCCTTTGACATTTTGATGAAGATAAATTAAACAAATATCAACCAAAACCAACCTTCACAATGTATACAAGGGCTTCCCAAGAAGAGCTCTGCTGCTAGTCAGGCATCTATAGCCCCGACAAAGTTTCCCCCGAGTCCCAATCTAACCTTGCTCTACTGCCAGAAAGGTGTCCATAGCCCCGATAGAGATTGATAGAGTCACCCTTCTCTGTCTTCTAACTATATTTGAAGTAGAGATATTTGGAGGATTCTCTCTTTGGGATTATTTCTTCTTTCTTGATTGGTGACCGGTTCGGGCCACTTGTGCTTTTGAGTATGCTACTTCTTGAATTCCTTCATTATATTGCTTTTGATAAACCTAGGCAGCACTTAGACTGTGCTACCTTGGTATAAGATTCTGATCACCATAGTGACCATTGCTTTGAATGATTCATTTTTCTCTCACATTCTTCTCCTTTTTGTCCTCTCTTTCCTTACTCTTTTTTTTTAGTCAGGCTGCAAATGGAGAAGGGTTCTGGGACTAGTGGGTACCCATGTCAACATGCTGGTGTTGGCTCTAACTAACAACCACCCAAGAAACCAACGTTTCCAATGTCATATTTTAATGTATATCTCATGATTAGGATGATCAATGTTGAACATCACCATGGTTTCTAGAAAAAGGTATCACCATTTTTTATCCCTGTGTACAGCTTCTTGCAAGATACATCTCTTTGGAGATTTTGACTAAGAAATACCTTTGCCTCTCATCAAGGGATAGTTGGGATGGACCACTTGTTTGGAATAGCCCCGACAAAATGCATTGACCCAAAGATCGACAAACAAAAGGAAGAAAAAAAACTAACACCTACTTCTTCAAAACTAAAGATAAATTATATACACAAGACTTAGAATGGAAAGCATATGAGTTACTAGCTAATTGATTTTCCTCTCCATGTAGTAGTAATAATGCACTTTGTATAGTTCTAAGGAATGCAAACTCACCTTTGTACTCAAAAAAATAAAATTTAGACAAGTTTTGTTCAAATTATAGGTACAAATTATACAAAATCAGAAGTTGTGGCAACTCTCCAAGATCATGGTTAATCCAAAAACAAGTTTTTTCACCCTTAGCACCATATTCAAATTGGAAATTATCAAACTGTAAGGGATAATGGAGATATACAACCTAATTTGGTGATTTCCCAACCATGGGAGTATACTCACACAACATGATTTCTTCTTCTGGTGGTCTTAACCCAAGGTACACCACTCCATCCTCATCAAGTACATGCACACCATAAGAATACATAGGCATTGGTGATGTACTATACCTATCATTACAACAAGGCTCAAAAGGAAAAGCATCAAGACTATGATCCTTGCTATAATCATCATTAGGCCTAAATAATGAATCATCACATTTAACCTTATTAGGACTAATAACTTCAACCATAAACATGATGTTCAAATTGTAAGAATCATTAGTATCATCAATCAAATCATTTCCCCCTCAAGATTTAAAGAAACATGTTCAAATTTATTCTTACCTTCTAAGGCAATCTCCCAAGCCAGCATGAAGTTAGGACAACTTACTTCTAGATGTAGATCAAATGGATGAACTCTACATGAATCGGCTACTGCAAGGTCTGATATATGCATGGAGTACCCACAAATGGAAATTTCTTTACTCAAACATGATACCAGATCAAGTACTTTATCTACCTCATCCGATGATATAGACAAAGAGTCATTTGTTTTCTCGATTGGGAAGTCCCTCATTCCACGTTGTTGGCCATGTGTGAGTGTTGCAAACCCTGGGACAACCCTTTGATCATCCTTTTGAACCTCTTGTATCTCCTCTATTTGGGTTTCATCATGATTTGTATTCAAATAATAAAGTGTATCATCACTCATGATTTTATAAGAAGATACCTCTTCACTTTCACTTGTCATGAAATTTTTTATGATTGTATCTATAATTTCACCCTCTGCATCATTTTGAATTTTCTCACCATAGTCCTCTTATATGCTGATCACTTTAACTTCCTCATCAAGAAAGCCACTATCTTCTAAAGTCTCATGGGTTTGATCACATTCATCTTCTTCCTTCCTTGATTGATTATCCCAATGATCCTCTACAGGAATTAATACCTCTTCAATAGTCATCTTTCCTTTCAAATAGAAGTCCATCTTCCCAAGGAAAACAAGGCAATCCACCTCACAATGTTTGTTTGTGAGGTGGATCCTACATCTATTCATCCATGCAAAATCTTATAATGACATAGGAGTACCCAATTCTTGCAACCTCTCATTTATTTTACTTTTCTCAAATGGAATATCCACCCAACATAGATTATGAGTATCTTCATCTTTAGTTCTTGAAACTTTGTCAACCTCAAAAGAGTCATCAAAATTACTTTTTGAAGATGTCAAATATTCCTCACTTGTTGATTGTTCATGACCATAATTCTAGGGAAGCATTGAATATGTCTCATCCTCTCAGGTTCATTTGTCATGTCTTGATACCTCATGATTGACTTTTATGAAAAAATCATTTGGTAACTTGAGTTCTTGATTGCTGTAAAATTTTAGACCCATTTCGTCTTCATTGTTGCACCTTTTATCATGCTCATATGGCTAGACAACAAGCTCTCCATTTGAATAATCATCATGGATTGATGCATCAAGTGTTGGAGCATGACAAGAATATGACAATATAGTCAAAGGACCATCATTGGGAGGTAAAATACTTGCATCCAAGGTTTTAGTATGGGCATTTTGACTCCAACTCTGATCTTGAAAGTGATTGATCTGATTCTTTCTATTGGATGATTGCATAATTTGGATATCAGGCAAGCTGTAATTAGTTGAACAGGGTGATTGCAGTTGATATGGTATGTTCACTGGATTGACATAGTTTTGTAAGGTTGGCAACATTCAATCAATTGCATATTGAAACTTCCTTCTGGACCACTCGTACCATTTGTATCATCTCATCCACATCATACCAAAAAAAGAGCCTTGTTGAATGCATCATGCAAGGTAGTAATCTCACCCAAAGATCTAACTGTTCTTGCAAATGAGACATCCAAACACCATAAATAATGTTCTTTTAACTTCAAATCGTGCACCATCGATTTCGAATCTTGGAGCCTTTGATACATGAGAAGGAATTGATGATTAAAGTACGCAATAGACATGTGAGGCATCCTTCTTATAGAAGCAAAATAGAATACAAAATATTGTGCACTCACATTGAGATCAAATTGAATTAAGAATAAATCCTTTAATTCAACCCATGAGAAAATAGAATTGGCTGAAAGACTCACATACCATTAGAGTGCTACACCTTTAAGTGTTTTTACAAATAGATTGCAAACAATATCTTCATGTTCAATTTTAAGAAAAAGCATTAGATCCTTGCAAATCCTTACATGGTTTGCAACATTTTTCCCATTATTGGGGAAGAACAAGGGAAGCCTATTGTGTGCATGTAAAGGAATCTCATGGAAACCTCCTGGTATACACAAAGGACTACCCATTGAAGCTATATCTCCTCAAGATCCAACCCATTCAAGTGTGCATGTAACCATGAAATCCTTTGATATTCCCTCCTTCTAGCACCACTTATGTTGGCGTGATGATGGAGGGTTTGCATACCACCAATAATTTGATTTCTAAGTTGTTTTTAGAATGAGTCTTAATTGAGGCCCTCCTTATAGTGCCACTTTTGTTGAGTGTGATGATGGAGGTTTTTCATACCACCAATACTTTGATTTCTAAGTTTTGATTTTGGTTTATGGCTGTGAGGATAGTCAGGACAGCGATGTGTGATTACTGTCTGGGCAGATTCTATGGCTTAGTGTGATGGTGAGAGGGGTTCTCTCTTGACTTTCCTTTGTCACTACAAGCTCTACGGTGATGAGTGAGTTCAAGGAACTCACCTCTTTTTGGAGCTGATCTAAGCACTCGCTTGAATTGCTTTGGTGAGAAAGATTCGATGTTATCCAGATTTTCAGTCTTGAGGCCCTCCTTCTAGTGCCACTTCTGTTGAGCGTTGTTTTGACAAAAGCCAACTTGCTAGCATATCAAGATTCAATTTCCTCTCTTGAAATAATAACGGAGTTATTCTCAAGGTTCTTCGGGGTCAGGTCACAACCTGCTTGGTTACTCAGTTGAAGATAAATGTGAATGTTCATGAGGAGGCCTTTTCTGGTGCGTTCAAGACATCAAACTGCAAAACACTTTAGTTCTTTTTGGTATTTTCCATTTTAACATATATGGGTGTTTGGTAAATAAATGTAATTTTGTATTTTCCAAGATGTAGATTTTCAGAATTGAAGACAGGATGTAATAGAGAATAGAGTAACGACAAATAAAACAAATTACTGAAAATGAAATCCTACGAATATAAACCATTGTAAACTCTTCCTTGTGAATTGAATGATGGGGAGATTTGGATCAAACCCATGAAGCACAAATTAGACAAAGTCACAATTTACTACCCCATAGATGCAAGAATTTAGAGATAAAATATATTCACTCGTGCGAGATATTCAAAATCCCTTAAATCGTGAAGCCACCAAGATGTGCACACCCACTAGATAGATTTATCGTTAAGCCCAAAGATGATCTCTCCCACGCATTCATCATAGCAAGGTAAGCAAACAACAACAAACTCCAACTAAAGAAACATGAATTCAAAATACAATAAACAAGAGGCTCTCTGAAAATAATGAATAATGCAAGCATACATTCAATAATTTCTCATAGGTAGCAGCAATTCACACACCACAAATGAAGCACCAAATGTATATCTTTATTGTATTAAGAATCTGACCCTTTTACATTGATTTTGATTACAATATATAGAGTGCTGATCTACAACTCTGAATGCCAAAATTAGGGCATCGAAGACTCTAAATTAATGAAAATGATCTAAAACTAAAACTTTGCTGAACGAAAACTATTGCTAACTGATACTAGATAACTTGCATAGATTTTTAATCCATTTAAAATTAGTTTGCACATGCAAGGAGGGTCAAACTCGCCAAGAAGAGAAAGAGAAAAGAAGGTGGGTTTCTTCTGAGAACTTGGAGTCTTCTTCTTGATTCTTTGAGGTCTTCTTGGAATCTTCATATAGGGGATCTTCTTGCGGTGGGGACTGATAGGGGACCCTTAGTCCCTCCAAAACAAACTCAAGGTAACCATCAATCTGATCTGGAGTTCAACTGGTGTGCAAAACTATGATCTCACTGGAAAAACTCAAAATTTCAGACCCTGACCTCTCCTCTGAAAATCTCCAAGTGTCAAAATTTGCTAAGTGTCAGAATAAAAAATTGGAGGAGTTGAAGTTTCATCCCTTTCGGAGGCTGAAAGGACCAAAAAGGCTGAAAGGCTGAAATGCCAAAAAACTAAAAACTTTTCCTTTAGAAAAATGGCTAAGTATGGATCCTTATGACTCCAAAAATTTTGGACTTTTGAAGTCCGAAAAGGTTATTGGAGTCTGAAACTCTGAAAAGTCTAGTAGAGCCTGAAACTCCAAAAAATCCAGCAAGTTCGGACTACAAAAAATCTAGCAAGTTTGGGCCTGCAAAAAATCCAGCAAGTCCAAAACTCTGAAAAATCCAGCACTTCAGACTTTTGGACAGCAAAAGTCCAGCAAAAAAATCCAGAACTTTAGACTGCGAAAAAATTCAGCAAGTCTGAAACTTTGAAAAATATAGCACTTCAGACTTTCAGACACCGAAAGTCCAGCAAAAAAATCTAGAACTTTGGACTATGAAAAATCCAGCAAGTTTGAAACTCTGAAAAATCTAGCACTTCAGACAACAAAAGTCCAACAAAAAAAATCCAGAACTTCAGACTTTCAGACTCTGAAAATCCAGCAAAAGTCTGAACTGCGAAAGTGCAAAAAAACTCATGAATTTAAAAATGGCTAAGTCCAAAATGACTTTTTGGCAGGATCCAGGGGTGAGCTTTTGCAAAATCTCTTTGCAATTGCTTGGACTTCATCAGAACTGAGCAACTTCATAAATTCAGCCTTCCCTGTTGCCTCTCCCTAAACCCGGAAAGGCATGCTTCAAACTCCTGAACTTCTCCAATACCACTCATGATTTTCTTCATATTTTCTCTAAATTGGAACATTTGTTGCAAATCTTTGTCTGTGTTCCCATGCAGCAATCATTCCTTTGGGGTGTTTGAATGATGTTTCCTATGGAATATATTTCATGACCTATGTCTGTTTCAGTGATCTCACCGTGCAAATTGCCCACCTTAGTGGGGGTGTGGTATCCTTTGAAATGGTACTTCATTGGCAGATTTGTTGTATTTTTTGGCATTCTTTTCATTGGTTGAGGATTTGACATCTTTGTATCTTGCATGCAAATGCATTTGTTAGCATCATGTTATTGAAAACAAGAAACTACTCTAAGCCACCACTCCTACGACGATCCAAATTACAAATTTGGACCAGAAAAAATACCAAAACTACAAAACATTATATACAAAAAAGGGGGTCCCCATTAGGCCAAGTGGGCGAAATGGGGCGTGCATTGTGAACCCTCAACACAACCATCTCATAGTTTTGTCTCAATGCTTCCTATAGCTTGAAGAATTATAATGCCAAATTCTTCATACCAACTTCTCTCTTGCAACAAGGGCCATGTATAGGCTTGGAATGTTCATTCTACATCCATTCCACTCCATTCCCATAAGGCTTCAATCCCAACTTGGTCGAGTTCCCTATTTGCCTTCAAAATGTCCTCTTAGCCCTATCTAGAGGGTTTTTCTGGATTAACTCTCAAAACTTACTCACAACCCACAAAAATAATTAGGGATCTAGATACCCTTTTTGGAGACCTAAAATATTACTAAGGTCTAAGGTTCCCAAGCTGTGTGTACATCACTGTCCTAAAAAGTAGGGCTTTTAGGCCTATTTTGGCTCTCTACTAGCAACTCTCTGATTTCTCTTCAAAACTCAATCCAGATGGGTTGGCTAAGCTCTGAGCTCAACACTAGGGACCTATGAGACCTTAATAACACTAGGACCACACTTGGTTTAGTCCTCCATTACACTCCCTTGTCTCTGCAAATGGATTTATCCCTGTCATATTCCTAACCGGGCTATCCTAACTCACCTAGGGTATGACCTTATAAATAGTAAAACATCTCTCTTGACCTCCTACCTCTATATATACTATGTACAGTGGCTCCCCTAAGCATTTTATTCAACCTTTTATTTTTTCCATGGTTGAATTTCATGGGGGAGCCATGAAAGCAAAGTTACCCTGAATCACACCAGCAGACTACCTAGTTTAGGATGATTTTTCTACAGATAGAAAACTAACTCAAAAAGACTAACACCCTAAATGAAAATTTCTTATAAAATACCCTTCTACATTAATCCATATTTGGATCTTATGATTCAATCCATTCAAATACTCTGTAACACCAAATACTCGAAGATCACACTAACACAAAATTGCAGTCACTTTTCTCTATTCAAAAACTTGCTTAGAAAAACTCATGCCTTGGGAAATGAGTCCAATACATCCTTAAGATGCTTTCTCCTTGTTTCTAGGCTTGGTTCATTACTTTCCCACTCCTAAAATGAGGGGAATCCAAAGTTGTCAAGTTGCACGCAACATTTGCAAAAATTACAAATGTTGTCATGACAACTTTTGAGCAACTTTTTGCATCTTTGCATTTATGCCTCCTCCCTATCTTTTAGGGCCTCTAACCCCTATAGATAGATGAACCAACCTCATAAATTCCTATAAAATCATCTTTCCTTCTATGCTAGGGTCTAGGACACATTTAGGCCATATTTCCCATTTAGACCAAAATTGCAATAAAGAAACCTAACTAAACTAGGTTGGATTAGATACTAACTATCTATCCACCTAGTATTACATCTTGCATGACCTTCTAAGGTCCAATTTAAACACACACTCTGACTTGGCTAAGGTCATATACAAGCCAAAACTTGATGGATTTGAGGATTCCCTAGGTGCTCCTGCACCAATAAATTACATTTGGATTTGCCCTTGAAATGATATTAAATTATGTCTTGAGGCTCAATCCTTGATCCTGGTAATACATTTAGACACAAAGAGTATAGGGAGTCAAATCACTTGTTATAATTTTCATCTGGCACCAAAATTTTAACCCTCAAAGTTGATCCCTCAAAGAGAACCATTGTTGTGCAGATTGAAATTTGAATAAGTCTCGTTTGGAATTGGCTTCACAAACCCATCAGATGAATGCCTTCTAATCTAAAAAATTGGTACTTGATTCACTTTCATATAAGTAATACGAGGCTTCGACTAGATTTCTCAAATGATCAACTGGTCAACCATGATTACCTCTGAAATTCAGACCTCTCATAACATTCTGATTTCAAATTCAGTAAAACTACATAAATTTGATCTGGAAATGAGTGAGAAAAATGGCCAAATGGATTGACCATGATCTGGAAATATTCATGAAGGGACATTTCCATGTTTAAAATGTAGGGGAACATTCAATTTCTCAGGGCATTCAACCAAGTGCAAACTATGGGACCTCAAAGTATGGTACTTTGTAATTCTACAAATTACACTCAGAAAACTAGATTAAAATGTAAACGGAAAGGCTACGGAAAATTTAACATATAAACTCACAGGGGTTTGCAGATGGACATGCTGACTCATTTTCATGCCTACAATGTCTTGGAGCAATTTTTATACCAGGTAGTTCAATTGTGCCTAAGATGCAAACCTCCAAAGTGGGTCACTTAGTAAAAATTGAATATGTGCACAAGTGCAGATTTGGAGCAAAACACCTCCAAATAGCTATCTCCAAAACATACCCAATCTGACTTCAGAAAACTGCTAGTGCAGGAGCACCTAGGTAAGGCTAGTTTACTACCTAGGGTTCCTAGTCAAGTTTTGGCTCGTATTGTCTTTAGCCATGTCACTAGTGCAATAATAGGGCTAGATAGTCCTAGAGAGTATTTTTATGGTTAGGAGGCCTAACTAGGTCATCTGGAGTCCTTAAGTTATAATTTGTCCAAATTTGTAAAAGTTGCCCAAATGGTGAAAATGTTGTCAAAATATTGCATTTGTGCAATTAGAGGGATAAATTGGACAAGAAAGGGGTAGGATAGTTATTTCTTGGTCTAGTAAGCATAATCATGCATTTGGTTGAGTTTTGTATTGAGTTGACTATGTTTGGATGCAAAATTGCCAAAGTTGTAAAAGTTGCTGACAACTTTGCAAAATTGTCAATGTTGTCATTGACAACATTTCTTGCTCAAGTGCATTTTCAAGCATGTAGTTATGTAACTGTTTGAAACAGTTGTTGGATGTGAAGATCAGCTACTTAAGGCCTCCCTTGACCTTTGTGATGGGTTGGTTGAAGTATTGGTGAAAGTGGATGAATAGATTTGTACAGTTTGTGAATATTTTCCTTTGACAGTTTGAAGATTTTCATAGTTTTGATGTGTTTAATGGATTTAATGTGGTACTGTAACCATTGGAGGATGTATTTTTTGTTATTCCATTACTCTGTGTGTGGTTAGATAGTTTTTTAGTTTTTTTCTTCTGCATTTTGTAAATTATTTTGAGTTTAGTGTTGTCGCTGGTCTGATCCAAATAGTTTGTAGTTATGGGTCATAACTCCTTTTCCCATCATGGCATATGTCTGGTTCCTTCAGATTTCTGAGATGAATCCTTGTACATTATTGGTGCAAGAGATTGGGCCCTAGAAAGAAAGTTGGATATTTTTGCAGTGATGCCCTAAGCGAGCAAGAGGTGCATGGTTAGGGATCACAGTGGATTGCAGAAGCAATTAGAGGGATTGAATGCATTGGATACTTCAATTTGAGCATGTGGAGAGGAGGATATGTGTGTGTGGAATCCCCATGTCCAAGGAGAAGTTCTGGTGAAGAGTTCTTTGAGGTGAAAGTACAAACCCTTGTGGATGTTCTTAGTATTTTGTGAAATCCTTGAATCTAGCAACCCAATGTACGGACAGATTGGGGAAGTGAGAATAGATAAATCTTAGAGGTTTCCAAAAGGGAATCAAGAAATGTTATTTTTTTTCCACCTTGTTGAGCAATTTTTGGAGTTATGTGCCAAAAGGTGTTTAATTAGGCCTAATTCCTTGTAGTCTTATTTTGTGCAAATTCAAGCAAGTTCTTGAAATCGATAAGGATTTCATTGAAACTTTGTGTTGTTAGGCATTTTCATTGATCCAATGCCTTAGGAATGAACCTTCCTCTCCATTGGTGATCATTTTTTTTCATGTGTGAACACTTGGTGTGGAGGATGCAAGAAGACATCCATGGGGTATGTTGGGGTTTGAGTTGATTTCCTTAATGGTATAGAAAAATTGAATAGGTGAAGGATTGAGAATAGAATCCTTGTGAATTAGGGTTTGTGAAGAACCCTAATAGGATAGAGAAGTTTCCCTAGAGAAGACCCTAGGAGAAGGTAGGGTTGGAGAGCAAGATTTTTCTTTACATCAGATTGGTATCAGAGAAAGTTAAAGATTTGGGATTCATTATATGTCTCTATATACCAGTGAATCAGTAGGGGAGATCAGTATGGTGACTAATGTCAAGTTAGCTAAAGAGATGGGTGAGAAAAAGGAGAGAAATAGACTCCTTGAAGAAGCCCTAGATGAAATGAGAATAAAACTAGAAGAAGTTGTTGATGGAGCCAAGGATAAAGGCAAAGAAGGTGAAAGTAGTGACAAAGGTAAGAAGCATATTGATGAGGAAGATATCATCCCTGAACCAGACCCTCCATTGAATGAAGAACCATTCTTGAAATCCATAAAGGCACAAGGTGGAAAGGCACTAGAAGGTGTACCATTGTTTAGTGGCAAAATGGATATTGAGATAGTGATGGAATGGATTGAGGGGATGGAAAACTATTTTGAGTGTGAAGGTGTTACAGAGGCACAAAAAATCAAGGTTGAAAAGTCAAGGCTAAGAGGATCAGCATTGACATGGTGGAAGTACCTGCAAGATGAAAGAGTTAGAATGGGTAAACAACCTATAGCTAACTGTAAAGCCATGGTGACTAAAGTGAAAGAAAACTATCTGCCAAAAGACTATGAAATACAACTTCATAGAAAGAGACAAGGTATGAAGCAAAAAGACTTGGATGTGGCCTCTTATACAGAGGAGTTTCATAAATTATGTCTCAGATCAAAGATTCAAGAAGAGGAACCTATTAAGGTGTATGTGTTAATTTTGGCCTTCTCAATCAACCACACACTTCAACATAGTCCTTCTTCACCAAGAACAAAAAAGACTGAATATAAGTTATTCATCCTGCCTACCTGTGTGATTCGACCTGTTGCCTTCTATCTAGATGGGGTTTTTGAAATTTGCTCTCAGGACAAGAGTCTCACAACCATGGACCAATCTAAGAACGAAGGTTTTGACATGATAAATGCAATGCAAAATTATGCTAGGAATTGAAATATGAGAGATCACCTAAACATGAATACTAAATGTCATTAATCTAGAAATTGAAGTTATGCTATTGCAAATGAAATTACTCTATATGATATTAAGAAAGTGAGACAATAATTCAGTATTCTAACAATGCAATTTTGAGTAAATTTTTTAGGGGGTTTGAATGAAGAAAGAGAGTTCTTTTATAGACTCTGAGAGAATCAGAATAGAAACTTTCCTGTTTTGAAATAAAACAACTAGAAAAGCCAGTTAAAAACAGAAAGCTTTATTGAAAAGAATTCAATAAATTATTTTCTTCTTGTTTTAATTGTTTTATTTCTTTGATTTAAATTTGTTTTATTTGAATTTAATTGTTTTATTCCTCTTTAAAGCACAATTAATTCAAAGTTTCCATTTCTGAATAGAAGAAAGATTTTTGATAGAATATCTAAATAATTAAATAAATATGACCTCATAATTGCTTTTTTTCAATTATTTGAATAATTAAATTCAATTATCAAAATGAGGATATTTATTTAATAATTAAATATTATTTAATTCCTTTTCATGTGTCTCA
>MU227670.1:78800-96393 GCA_018584345.1 Thuja plicata
TTTAAAAAACTTAGGGCTATTCTTGTTTTCCCCTAGCACAAAACCGGGTTTTTCAACCCTATACTTGTCCTGCACATTATTGCTTTGTGTTCCCTTTTTGAGCTTCTCTACTAGAGACAGCTCCTTAAGATTTCCATTGGAGATCTTTTCTGTAGCCCAGTCCTTAATAGGGATTTTATTATTTACCCTTGCTTTGTCCTTCAAACTTTCATTATGTGATCCTTTTTTATCAATAGGGTTTTCGATGGAACGCTTTTTCGCAGAAAGTTCCTCAGCAGGGAGTTGAGAAAATAAAGCATACATATCCCAGTCTATGTTTTGATCTGCTAGTCTTTTTTGTTTTTCTATGAATTCTTTCAAATGATCATACGAAGGGTGATCCTGTATAGGCTTTCTGCAATCTTTCTTCTTATGGCCATATATCCAACAGTTAAAACAGTAACTAGTGGAAGCCTCTTTCTTCTTTGGAGCTTCTGAATTCAGTTTGGGCATCTCGGTCCTAAGAACTGTCATGTTGTGACTAGAAACATCCTTCTTAGAGTGTGAGTGCATGAAACCTAGGTTGATTTGTTGTCGAAGGAAGGCAGACTTCCTTTTCAGATGAAAATTTCACATATCGCATATGAACAGAGCAAAATATTTTCTATCAATCACTTTTATGATGTATCCAAGAGGATAATTTCCAAATTATAACACTTGATGTCTGTCCAAGAAGTCTTTAGATCTGAACCTCCAGATGTGACCCAAGTTGGAGATCTATGGTGACATAGACCAGCACTATGTGCCTTATGATCTGCTGTTGACTGCTCCCAATCTGCTCCTTACAATATCAGGTCGCAATGCCTATTTATATAACTTAGACTCTGCTGATATTGTTTAGATTTCAGCCCTTGATGTACTGCTGTTAGGGCAGAGAGGTCTCTACACTTTAAACAGAAAACTCGCAGCTTCCTAATGAATTCGTTGCCTTTACACTTTCGTTGATGCCCTAGATAATTTCGCAGATGGCCTTGAGAGATTCAGTGCTATCTTCTCTCCACTTTATCAAATTCGTTGCTAGCCCAGGTGAAGAAAGAAATTTGCTTCTAGCAGTCTGATATACATGTTAAAATATCAAAATTGGATGCCCTAGCTTGCTGCTTATGCAATCCCATAATCTGAAAATGATGCCAAGGAAGTTCGCTGGTCTCCACTCAATCAAATTCGCTCCCCCCAAAGCTTTTAGACACAAGAAAAGTCACTCAAAGTGGAGGGAAACAAATCTATGTTTGGTAAAAATCAGAGGTTGTCTACGCTTGGAAATGGAGTGCAGAAAATGGTGATTAAGAAAATCACCCAACCTGCCCAATGAAATTCGCACCCCTGGAGAAAATCAGACTAAATTAAGGTTTAATTTTTACAAAATAATGACAGCGACCATGTTTTATACCTGTAGTGATCCTTGTATTGTTTTAATGGCTGGACATAATATCATGTTCTATGCAACTCTTTGCCAATGCTTTCATCATGATATGACTGCTTCCTGGAGAAAAACTCATGGCACTGAACATTCACATCTTTATTCTTGCCACTATTCTCATGATGTATTTTTTGATGGTTGTTGCCATTTGACATCATACATTTGTTGCTTTGACATAGATATTGTCCCTTATCACAGGTTTAAAAAATACAGTGGCACTGATTCAATCATAGTGATCCTTATCATATATCCTCATTTGCTAATTGGGAATATGTAGTTGTAGCTTCTTTGTCTTGATTTTTTTTTCTCCTTTGCACAGTTACATTTTGAGATCCCTCCCTGTCAAAAATGGCAAGAAACATAACACTATTTTGATGTCATTTATGGACAACATATCACCATTTTTTTTAAAAATGGTGTAAGTGAAACTTTGGGCTCCATTTCATTCATTAGATCTCTCTATCTTTGTCTGCATAAATGTCACTGTTTCATGCATGTATCAACACTTCATATTCCTTAATATTTTTCTCTTGTATGATACGTACTGAGCACAACATATCTAACTTGATATTCACTATATATCAAGCAAAATGGTTTATGTTTTAAATATGTGATCACTTTAATGTCATGGTGCCTTAATGCACTGATTTTGTAATAGCAATAATACTATGGTATTTCTTTGAAATATTCATGAATGTTTCCTTGTCTCTTTATCACTTCAGGATGATCTTTATATCATTATGATGCTCTGCCACTATAATAGTTCATTTGCCTAATATGTAGCATGTTGGGCTCAACCCTCATGGGAGCTCATTTTTCCCACATGCTGAAATATTTAAATGAAGAATTCAGCAATAAGCTCTTTACCTGTGTTTGCACATTTAGTCAAATCTGTTAAACAAAACCATGAATTTTAGATGTGTTCTCCGCTTACCTTCGATAAACATGATGATTTTAGACTATTATAATGCAATATAAGAGTAAATTATGCATGTATTGATGATGTATACATAAAGATTTGGTATCCTGAGCCTTGACACAATTTTTTTAAATCTCCCTACAAGTATTTGGAGCAGCGGGATGACCTTGATGAAAGAATTGAAGACGGAGCTGCTCAACTGTGGGGGTTCGTCATCATGAGGAAATGACAGATCCCTTGTCTTTATTTATGTTTTCATTTAGATGTGTATCATTCCCTTGTATAGTGCATTCTAGTAGTTACTCCCACAGCTTGTGTGGGATATTGCACATTTGCATTCATGAATAAAAATATCATTCCTTTAAATTTGCAATGTTGTATGATTCTTATTTGTTGTAAACTATTGCATCTTTCTATGATTCCCTAATGGCATCTTTATCTTAGCAAAACGCCATTAATAACTGGGATGCACCCTTAAACTATCTGAAAAACATAACCAGCTCCACTTTATTGAGCTGGGAAATAAAAATGGGTAACATGAACAAAGGGCAGAGTGTGTTGGTGAATGAGCAGACTTGGGTGGAGTTCTCTATTGCAGGGTATAAAGATAAGTTGCTTTGTGATGTGCTTCCTATGGATGCATGTCATCTTCTATTGGGCAGGCCTTGG
This sequence comes from Thuja plicata, assembly GCA_018584345.1. NCBI lineage: Eukaryota > Viridiplantae > Streptophyta > Pinopsida > Cupressales > Cupressaceae > Thuja > Thuja plicata. The sequence goes on from MU227670.1 coordinate 81,848, forward strand.
AAATATGATGGGGGCACATTATATGATGAGAAAGAGAACTCCATATCTTTCAAGAAAGATAGCAGAACTTTCACAATTCAGTCCTTGTTAGAAGAAGATGAGCCACAACCCAAAACCCCTGGTGTTTTGTTGAGTAGTAGAAAGGAGTTCATTAATACCCTTACAGATGAAGGAAGTGAAGGGTATGCCATTTTACTCAAGCCTAAGGAGGAAGAGAAGCCTAAACAAGAACCTTTGCTATCATAAATCAAAGAGTTACTTGAAAAGTATAAAGATATAGTCAGTGATGGTACTCCTACAAATTTACCTCCTAGAAGAGTGATAAGTCATCAAATTGGATTTTTACCCAGTGCATCCTTGCCAAATAAGGCAGCTTATAAGCTTACTCCATATCAGAACCTAGAAGTGGCCAGACAAGTGCAGGAGCTATTAGACCAAGGACTAATTAAGAAGAGCATCAGTCCATGTGTCGTACCTGTGGTCTTAGCATCCAAGAAAGGTGGTAAGTGGAGACTTTGCACTAACTCTAGGGCTATTAATAGGATTACGATTAGATATAGATTTCCTATTTCTAGGATTGAGGATTTGATGGAATATCTTGGAGGGGCAAAGTACTTCACTAAATTGGACCTCAAAAGTGGGTACCACCATATTAGAATCAAAGATGGGGATGAATGGAAGACAACTTTTAAGACTACTGATGGGTTGTATGAGTGGAGAGTTATGTCATTTTCACTTTCAAATGTCCCTAGCACATTCATGAGGCTCATGAATGAAGTGCTTAAGGATTTCACAGGAATATTTGTGGTAGTGTATCTAGATGATATACTCATCTTCAGTAAAATAGTAGAGGAACATCTGAAGCATGTGGAGATGGTACTCAAAAGGTTGCAAGAGGAGAAGTTATCCATAAATCTAGAGAAGTGTGAGTTCTTCAAACAAGAGCTTGTGTATTTGGGGTTTGTAGTGTCCCAAGGGTCATTGAAGATGGACCCAAGCAAGGTGGAAGCTATTCTAAATTGGCCTACACCAACCACAGGGACATAGGTAAGGAGATTTCATGGGTTAGCTCAGTTTTATAGAAATTTTATAAGAGATTTCGGTGGTATTTGTGCACCAATGTTAGACACCATCAAGGGTGGTCTAAAGACTAAGTTTAGATGGACCTATGAAGCAGGAAAATAATTTGAAAATTTGAAGGAGCAAGTAGCAACATAACATATCCTTAGACTCCCTAGTTTTGATAACTTGTTCACTTTGGAGTGTGATGCAAGTGGGATGGCAATAGGGGGTGTATTAAGTCAGAAAGGTAGACCAATAGCCTTCTTTGGTGAGAAGTTAAATGAAGCCAAGAAGAAATATTCTTCTTATGACTTGGAGTTGTATGCCTTAGTTCAGTCTCTTAGGAAGTGGAGACATTACTTGCTACCAAAATAATTTGTAGTGTTTACCGACAACCAGGCCCTTAGCTATATAAAATACACAAGAAAAGCTCAGTAATAGACACCTAAAGTGGATGGAATATCTTCAAGCATTCACATTCACAATAAAGCACAAGAAAGGACAGTTGAACAAGGTTGCAGATGCACTAAGTAGGAGGATGTTGACCATTCAAGAAGTTCAGTTGAAAAGCATTGGTATAGAGAGTTTCAAGGACCTCTATAGGATGATGAATACTTTGGTGAATCCATCGAGTTCTTTTCACATAGAGTCGCCGCCTCCTTGCAGAGGAAAACTTCAAGCAACACAAGCCATTTGCAAATCACATTTAATTATGGGTTTGTTCCAACTAGCAAAACTGCACAATATTTTTTATACTCACTGCAAATAAAAAAAACTTTCCAGGATGTCCTTACTCAGAGATCTGAAACAAATTTTAGATTCTATTTCTTGACTCTTTCTTACAATCAGATTTTGGGGTTGATTCAGCAAAGCAAGGAAACAACTATATTAAACTTATTGATCTTTACATTGAAACTTGCAGATGGTTACACAATTTCACACTGGTACAAAATAACTAGGATTCACAAAGTCGCCACCTAGACAAATCTGGGATAAAATAAATAATGATACTGGGATTTGATATAAACTTTAGAACACCAGAGATTCTTTGAAAGGTTCAACGAGACTATTGCATCTCTTCCCCAGTAGAGTCACCATTTTGTTAGAGCCTTTTTCTTGTAACCCTCAATCCTAAAAGAGGAAATGGGAACGAGACCTAGGAATCTTCATATAACTTGCAAAATCTGCTTCATCTACAGATTGAGCACAAGAAAAGCCAACATAATAGGGCATACAATCCCTCTTCACTTCAAGTTCCACACACTCAGGTCAATGTACCTAATAACACATATCTGCATATATAATAAACCTCTTGCTAAAACCCACTATGCAGACACACAACTGTGGATAGTTCTCACACTTGTAGGAAATGGGCATCAAAAACTCTACCCATCTTATGCAAGCTCCCACCTGCATTAAGTATGTTGAGAACTAGATAAATTATTTTCATATAATAAACATGAAACTAAAGGATTTGTATATGATTTTGAGAGGAATTCTGAAAGGATGAAAAACTGTAAAGCCAGTTCCTAATCCTGGGCATAGAGTCATATATGAGACCTTAGAAAGATTCCATATGCACACCCAGTTTTGTCTACAGATATTTGCATATTAATGCCTTATATTGATAAGCTATTCAACACAGTCACAAAGCTCTGCTTTAGAAATCCACATCATGCATTTAACGTCACTAACACCTACTTAAAAGTTATTTAACTTCCTCCTTGAAGAAGACTAAAAACAAGTATTACACACTCAATAAGATCAAGTGGACAGACTCATAAATCCTTGATATATTTCACCTGTATAACAATGAACATAAAAAGGGAGACAACTTCATGGGAAAATCAATAATGCCTTACATTATTGTTGGTTGTATGCCTTTGAAAGTCCACTCTCTACACATCTAACCCAAAACACAAATAAACACACTAAACTATTATAAGATTATCAAAAATATTTTATAATCCAGGAACCTCTCCTTGGAAACCCCTCTTGGAGCCAAACACTGGAAACGGGAACCAAAAAAAAGTGGAACCCTTGCACAGTGAAGAAGAAGGAATAATATAGAAGAAGAGACAATTAGATTTCTTTTCAAACCGCCACCTGTCCTTCTTCCAAAAAGCTCTGCAAATGTCCTCTCCTCATCAAAAAACAAAATATGATCTCCTTTGATTTGCAATCATCCTCTTAACCAACTTGATTCCTATGATTACTTTGTTGTTTTGTTATGTTCGCCTGTATCTTGAAGTTTTTTAAAACCTTCCGGTGAACACATACTTGATCCCTAAAAATTTCCCACAATTCTAATCTATTCAGATTTAATCTTTAAATCCTTCTTACATTACCTATGTTTTAAAACCACTCAAACTATATTGATTTACACTTTATTATATTCTGCAGATTTTATCTCTCAAACTATATTGATTTATTTTGCACATTTACTCTGCATTTTAATCCTTTCTGTATAGAAAGCACCAGGTTTTATCACTTTTCGATCTACCACTGGCTGCACAATCCACCTAGGTGCATGTTCTTTTATGGGCCCGCCACCCATCGGACTGCCACATGTCGCACGGTCGCGATGCCTTGATCGTTAACTTTCGAGCATCTTTGGGTTTGAGGCATCACACCTGTTGTTGATTGCAAAGAGACTATCCACTATCAGAAGGAATTGTTTTTTTCTTTTAAGCATCATGCATGTTCATGTTCAGAAGGAGTGGGAAGGGCTGGAATGGTTTATGGAGGTAGACAAAGTGGATCACAGTGATGAGGAAGGAGATTGTAGTACGGTGAAGCCTAAAACCTAGGGCAAGGAATTTGTTTAGCAGATACAAAGGTTTGTTTTTTTCTATATAGTCGTAGGAAACTTAGGTTGTAGCCTGAAAGATATTTCAATAAATTGACTCCTTTCTTAAACATTTCAGACATAGACTTAATCCTCTTATTAATAGTATCATCTGAGGTTAAGAAGACTTTACGCATACTTTTGTTATAAATTTTGGAGCCTTAAAGGGATAAATATTTTAGGCTGAAATGGGCTTTGGAAGTAGAAAATCAGTAATAATTATTAATCGTTACGGTATAATATAGCATACCATCAAATTTGGTTAACAACTTTATATACTAGGGCTTATGTATATTTTGGGTGTTTCTCTAGTGGTAATGGTCTTGTAGTGACTCCGTGACGATTAGGTATGGGTTTTATGGTTATGCTTTGTTTATATATATATATATATATATATATATATATATATATATATATATGTGTGTGTGTGTTTGCTTCTTCCTCTTTGATGGTAATCTATGGTTCGGATGAGACTAGCTTTTGGATACAATTTCTTTTCCTATGTATCTAGCTTATAGGCTGATTATAATACATATAGATAAAACATGTTATAGAGCTATGGGTAAGAGTATAATGGTGACAAGTAGGAATCTTATTTGTTCTACCCTACTCTTGTTAAGTTCTTTGTATTTTATTGTCTATATGATATTGGCATTAAGCTTTAAAATTTATCCTTACTGAAGCAGATGTGATTCTTCTAACTATTTGTTTTGATGAAGAGGCCACTATGATGGAAGCATTACTTGAGTTGAAAATGGTACTATGAGATATTTTCAGAAGCATTAGTTATGTTAGAAATGGGATTATGAGACTACTTGTTATTCTTATTGACATGTGATTAACATATTTTTACTATGAAATGAAATGACATTAACTCAGGTGATGTAGGGTTTTGTGACACTAATCACTATCTTTATTTTAGTTGTTAGAAGGTTTGGCTTTATATATGTAGGTATGCAGGTTTTCGAAGGATGGGACAGTAAAAGTATAAGGGCAAATTTATTGAATGAAAAAGGCAGTTTGTTGATTTCACTAGAGAATCAGGACATAAAAGAATGTAATTAGGAAGTGAAATTAAAGGTTGTTATGTCAAGCTCTGTGTAATGTATGTACTTAATTGCAAATTGTATCCCTGCAGAAAGGAGAGCAGGATTGCAATGTATAATAAAGCATCGAGTAAGTAGGTGAGGGGCTTGTTCCTCCTTTGATACTGACCCGCAAAGAGCGGTATTGTAATTTTGGATCTGGACTCTCGTAGTCTCGGGCAAAACTGAGGTTTTTCTTTCCTTCGTTCTTTTCCTACGGTGCCTGCATTGAATGGAAGTGTACAAGCTATTTAAATATTAATAAAATTAAAACAAAAGGCTTTGGCCTATTACTTATCAAAAAATAATATTATTAACAAAGAAAAGTAGTTATTGACGAGAGGAAATATAATTCAGGAATGTCATATAGTTGAAGTAGGGCCTTTCATATTGTTAGTCATTTTTTATAATTTTATATGATAATTGAAAAAAATCAATTAAAATATTACATTCAACAAAAACATTTATAATATCCATACAAAGTAATTAAAAGGAGCTTATGTCACTATTAAAAAGTGCTTAAAATATATTATTAGAACAAGACCTTGAATAAGAATTTTCAAAAAAAAGTTGAAACCTTAAATTAGAAAGGTGACTAACAATTTTATGTGTACTAACTATTTTCAAAATGAATCGATAAAAATAAAAGATAAATGATATTTTTTTAATAATTAACTAAGAAAAATAAGTATGGACAAGAGGAATTATAATTTAGAATGTCCTATAGTTAAACTGTGAACTTTAATATTGTTGGTCATTTTTTAAAATTCTATATGATAACTAACAAAAACAAATCAAATTATTACATTCAATAGACACATTTATAATATCTATACAAAGTACTTGGAAGGAGTTTGTCATTATTAAAAAATGCTTAAAATATATTATTAGAACTATAAAAAAAAATCAAAATAAAGTTGAAATCTTAAATTAGAAATGTGATTTAGAATACAAGCATCAAAAGGCCCGCAATAAAACTTTTAATTTAACTTTGATAATTAAATTAAAATAACAATACAATAATTAATTATTAAATTCAAATTAATGATGTAGTATAATGAGCTTCAAGATCTTTTGATGTGGTATAATCAGCTTCCAAAATAAAGAAACTAAATGAAGATTTACCTGTATTTATTAATTAATTTTAAGTTATAGTGTGAGATTTAATTAGTTAATACAGTTAAAATATATATAGTAAATAGAGTACGATTTTTGTTTGGAAGTGAAGGGTGTGACGTCATGAACTACGGTCACTTAGAATTATATGTCAGGGGGCTAGATTTCGCATGGAGCCACCCCATGGAAATGCAAACCCCGAGCGGCACTGACAAGCCTTAGTCGAGGCTCCCATTGCGGAAAAGCCCCTTTCTTGCCGTCAGACTACGCCTTACCCTCATTCTCAAGTACCCAACCTGACTGCCTTAACATGCACACCGCGGAATGGTTGTGCATGCCGAACCTCCGTAGTTCTAGCCTTCCTTTGTATGCACCGCGCATACGTCCTTGAGCGACCTTAGCTCTGCTCTTGTCCAACTGCGTTGAACCCCAGCGTGTTCACCAATAAACCTCACTAGCCATCAGTAAGGCGAGGCTACTCTAATTCACCTCTATATATCCGTAGATACCTCATTCTTACCGCAAGACATGAGGGAAGGACTACTCTGCTTCGTCCCTCTTGAGGGGGTCGGCCACTCCAGCCTTCCTTGTGCACTGAGGCACTTGCCCTCCGCGGTTACTCCTCGGATCAGCTCCATGCGCGATCCTACGCCACAACTGTGCGCCCAGCTTCCAAGCAACACAGCCCCAAGGTTGCACCCCAAATCCGTCCTTAACGGCATCCAACATCGCGACTATGCGTGCCTTGCACTCGACATAGCCCCCGTCCATTTGGTGAATCGCCAGCCCCTTACATTATATACGGGCGGGCCATAGCAAGTAAAACCAAAATGAACCCGTAAGACACGTTGCAATTGTATTGGTTTCATCTCCAGAATATGCTTCACGAGTTGAATAGAAACGGGAAAAGGTTCCCGGTTGAAGTTTGGTGTAGAGTTGAGTTTGGTGTGCAGTGACAAGATAAATCATGATGACTTGGTGTGTCCCCCGAGTAGGACTCGATTACTTTTTATTGGTCGGACTTAAAAGCGTCATGACTGCGAGCACTTAAATGGTGTAGACCTCAAGACAGAGGGTCGGAGATGGAAATTAATTGCCTTCAAAGCAACGGCAATGCCCTGAAAAGAGCGAGAGCCATCATCCTCGACTTGTACTCGAAATGCTATTATGCGATCATCTGGACAGCTTCAAATTCTTTGTTTCTGCTCAGTGAATCGTCTGGAGAGCCTGAAATGGTTAATCAGTAGCATACTCAAATTATACAGGGTAGGCATTAGAGCGATGGCTCATTCTCATTCCTGAGCTTCCCAAAGAGCGTAACATTTTCGAGATCCGACATTAATGGCTGCTATAGCTTTGGTCGCCTTGCTGTATCTGCTTCTGCTTTGTTATGCGAATGGGATCATTGCATTAACAGATGGAGAAAATGGTAAATTTTGTTTCCTTTTATGTTTCATATCTTGTTCACTTATCTTTAAAATCTACGCAGTTTTCCCCTGAAGCTTTACAGAGTCTCCTCCTAAGGCTTTACACACTTTTCTCCTGAAGCTTTACAGACTCTCCTCGTAAGGTTATAAACAGTTATCTCCTGAAGCTTTACAGAGTCTCCTCCTAAAGCTTTACAATTTTCTCCTAAAGCTTTACACAATTTTCTCCTGAAGCTTTACAGAGTGTCCTCCTAAAGCTTTACGCAATTTTCTCCAAAAGTTTTAAACAATTTTCTCCTGAAGCTTTTTAGAGTAATCCTCCTAAAGTTTTACACAACTTTCTCGTAAAGCTTTACACAATTTTCTTCTAGAGCTTTGCAGCATCAGTGATATGGACTAGGAAAACCTAGCGCTCCTAAATGTTTGGAGATTTACGTGAAAAATGCTTGTTTTCCTCTCAGCTGCTGCTCTGAGGGCTCTTAAGTCGGAATGGCAAAATACACCCCCGAATTGGAACGGTCCAGATCCTTGCGGCTCTAATTGGGAAGGGGTAATCTGCACCGACTCTAAAGTTACCTCACTGTAAGCCTCACACTTCTCCTGTTAATCTTTATCATAGAATTTCGCCTGAAATTATATGCAATTTAGGTCGGTCGCTCATGTAAACTTTTATGCGTTTTAATAAATGGTGTACGAGAAACTATATGCAATTAAGGTCGCTCACTTATGTAAACTTTAATGCGTATTAATAATGGTGTAGGAGCCTCTCAACAATGGATCTTATAGGAACGCTGGCTAGCGATATCGGTTACTTAAGTGAACTCCGATCACTGTAAGCTATGAGTTTAAATGCGGATCTGTTCTTAGGCAGCATTAAGCTTGACTCCGTGTTTATATTGCCCGCTCTCGTTCTTTGATGCAGAGACTTATCCTACAACAAAAAGTTGACTGGATCGATTCCAAATTCCATCGGCCAATTGCTTCACTTGGACACCTTGTAAGCTTTTATTAGTTAATTCTGAAATCTAATTTTGTCCTTTAATTGGATTAGCTTTTTCACTTCAATTTAAGAGCCTTCTCTGTTCAGGATCATGATCGGCTGTGGTTTTACGGGAGCTATCCCAGAAGAGCTGGGCAATTTGCTCAACTTGACTTTTCTGTAAGATAATTATTTCACCCGACACATTTAGCACGAAAGTACCTACAGATACAAAAGATTTTTAATAAAGGCCCCTAGGTCACTGACACCTTAAAGCGTCCGTATCTGTTTTGTCAGAGCATTGAACTCGAATAAATTGAGCGGGGAGATACCAGCGTCAATTGGCAATCTTGATCAACTTTACTGGTTAGACATCGCAGACAATCAGATTGGCGGATCTCTACCCGTCTCAACAGCTACTTCTCCCGGCTTAGACAAACTTACAACAGCCAAACATTTGTACGTTCAATCGACTTTAAATAGCTCTGCTTTTTGTCTTTGTTTTAATACTGATCATTAATTTTCTCTCTTTTCTATGCAGTCACTTCAATAAAAATCAATTAGTGGGACAAATACCGCAAGAAATTTTCAACGAGGACATGAAGCTGATTCATGTGTAAGTTTCAGTAAGGCATTGGAGCGTAGTCCTACAGAATTCTAAAATGGTAGCTAATTTCAACAAATTATCTTGTGCAGACTGTTTGACAGTAATCGATTGACGGGCAAGATCCCTGAGACTCTGGGTTTAGTCTCGACTTTAGAGGTTTTGTATGTCCCTCATTGCCTTAAATCCCTTTGCATTGTTGAGCGCTCATTCTGTCACTTGTAAGCTAGCTGTATGTTTACAGAGCACGGTACCATTGACGTATCTGATCCTCTTTGGCCCTGATGCGTTTGCGAAAATTGACGTTTAAACATTGTTTGTGGCTATACAGGAGGCTCGATCGAAACTCTTTGGAAGGTTCTGTTCCACTGCTGAGTAGTCTGACAAAAATCAATGAGTTGTAAGATGCCAACTTGTCATTTCTCAATATACAAAGAACAAAAGGCATTATAGAAGAACCTAATACTGTTTTGACAAAAACTAAAAGAGTCGCTTTAAAACGTTTTTACATGTTGCCAGGCATCTCTCCAACAATCGACTGGAAGGTTCCCTGCCAAACTTATTCGCTATGAGGCACAGCCTAAATTATTTGTAAGATCACCTTCCACTCTACAGCCATTATTCAATAGTTTCAGATCACATTATTTTGCATTTCGTTCATACCAAGATATAATAAATAAAAATATCCTATTTTTATTGGTCAAACGTTTGAAAAATGATGTTTTAAAAGATTACATCGTTGTTAATTAATTATGGTGCAGAGACCTCAGTAACAATTCATTTACAAATTCTGCAGCTCCGGATTGGCTGGCGAAATTAGAATCATTGACTACGCTGTAAGATATCTAAGCGAGCTTTAAATTTTTGTTCCGAGATTTTCGCGCATTTTACTGTGAGAATGAGGTTATTTATTTTATATAATTGCCTTACAGAGTGGTGGAGAACGGGAGATTGGAAGGACAAGTTCCCCCTGATCTTTTTAGCTTGCCTCAACTTCAGACAGTGTAGGTATTAAGAATTATGTGCACTGCCGAGTTATGAGTTCTCGTTGCCCCAATAACTGTAAATTTAACTAATTTTTTTTGTATAGAGCAGAAAACTTCGACACAACTCTTTCAACAATACTCTCAAGATGGATACTGAGATAGGCCCGCAGCTTCTATATGTAGATTTTGAGTACAACAAGATTCAAAACGTCGCCGTGGGAGAAAATTACAATAGAACTCTATTGTAAGTTCGTAGCTGTAAATTATGAAATAATGGGGATGTGCCTGGACCTAGATCTGCATTGCTCTTTTGTATTGACAACAATGATAATGCAGGCTGTTGGGGAACCCAGCTTGTGAGGCGGGTAGTTTATTGTCCAGCAATAAAATGTGCAAGCCCGCGCCAACAGATGCTTCATACAAGACTTCTTTATCCAAGTGTGGCACAAAATCATGCCACGGTCATGATCAGAAACTCAACCCTGCCTCTTGTGCATGTCAAGTGCCATTAACCGGTGAATTAATATTCAGGTCGCCATCGTTCTCAGACTTATCAAATGCATCAAGGTTCCAGCAGCTAGAGGCTTCGATTTGGCGCAATCTCAGCCTTCCTGTTGGTTATGTCTTCATCTGCTGCCTTCGTTTTGACGAAAACAATTATCTCAACATGCAATTGCAAATTTTTCCACCAGATGGAAAACATTTTAAGCGAAAAGACATTCAGCGGATTGGTTTTGCTCTGAGCAAGCAAACATACAAACCCCCACATGAATTCGGGCCCTTCTTCTTTATAGCCGATACATACATTTTTGCTGGTAAATAGCAATATATTACGCTCTATTTTGAAGCACATGCACAGAGAGCTAGGGTTTTATTCTTTTTACACTGTTATGGACTGCAGGGGAGGGAAATGTGAACAGCTTAAGTTTAGGCGCGATTGTTGGCATAGCAGTTGCAAGTGCACTCGTGGTCTTATTAATTTTTGGTGTGAGCATTTATGCCTTGAAGCAAAAGAGGAGAGCTGAAAAGGCACTTGAATTCAGCAAACCGTTTGGTAATTCCTCATGTTTACCCAAACATATCGAATGCCATGTAGCACATTTTGAATTGTTTTACAAATATTAGTAACGTGTTTTGCTTTTCCTTGATATTTTTCAAATAGCTTCGTGGGGAGCAAGCGGTGGGGAAAGCGGAGCCCCGAAATTGAAAGGCGCCAGATGGTTTTCATTTCAAGAGCTTAAAATGGCGAGCAATAATTTTGCTGAGGCTAATGTGATTGGCTCAGGAGGCTATGGAAAGGTATTATTAGTTTGACATTGCCTGTAAATATGAAATGATGTTGATTGTGTTAGTGCTCACAAGACCTTAAAATAGTCTATGGAATGGTGAACCGCAAGGTCAAAACTGTGTTGCCTTACGGTGTTGGCTCAAGCTACAAAAGTGAAACATGAACAGCGAAGTTTGATTAGCAACATAAGGTCACTCCTTGTGTTGCTAATTTTAATAAGGAACAGAGGAGTGACAAAAATTAGAAACTACTCTGTTTTTGCTAGTCTCACCTTCCCCCCAAAAATTGTAGGTTTAGAATTGAACCTCAACGCCCTGATAAACTTGGCCTTAATATCGTATATGCAGAACAATTAAAACGAAGTGCTCGTCTATTTTTGCCACCTACAATTGGGCAATGTCCCCCAGCTGGCTTTAAATTGAACATAGTAACACAATAATGTATTGTTTATGGTAGATAAATAATATTCATGGGCTTTGCGTTCAGGTGTACAAAGGGATCTTGACTGCTCTGGGTGGAAGTGAAATAGTGGCCATCAAAAGAGCACAACAGGGTTCTATGCAAGGTGGTACCGAATTCAAGAATGAGATTGAGTTACTTTCTCGGGTTCATCACAAGAACTTGGTGGGACTCATTGGTTTCTGCTTTGAGCAAGGAGAGCAGATGCTTGTTTACGAGTACATGTCAAATGGCACACTCAGAGACAGTCTGTCAGGTAAATGAGTTAACATTTTAATTACAGTGCTTTCATTAATCTATTTGTATGCTCTCAAATACACGTGTACTGGGAAATCCTTGCAGGGAGAACTGGTATTTATATAGATTGGAGAAGGAGGGTTCGCATTGCCCTAGGTTCAGCTAAGGGATTAAGTTATCTTCACGAGCATGCGAATCCGCCCATCATTCACAGAGACGTGAAATCAACCAACATCTTGTTGGATGGAAACTTGACTGCCAAGGTAGCAGACTTTGGACTGTCGAAATTAGTTGCGGATGGAGGTGTCGATGGAGGGGGCAGAGGCCATGTCTCCACCCAAGTAAAAGGAACACTTGTCAGTAATCCTATACACGTCACTCTTTATTATCTCATCGCTCTTAGAGGATTTTTTCACTGTTTTATCTTCCTATTCTTGAGCTTTGGGTTCTCATATTTTGTGTTGAAGTTGTTAGATTTCTACTTTTTAATTTTGATTGTGTAAAATGCAACATCAATGTTTCGATCACATTTTATGCATCCATTTTTTTTTCTCATGCTTGCAACATCATTAAGAGTATGTATGATCCAAAACATTAATATTCTAAAAATTATTCACATAATCAAATTGAGAAAACCACCTAGCACAATGCATTTGTGTTAATGCCCATGTGATAATTCTTTAAGGGCTAATGACTATTTGCATGTTTTATTTGATTCCAGGGGTACCTGGATCCAGAGTACTACATGACACAGCAATTGAGTGAGAAGAGCGACGTGTACAGTTTCGGTGTTGTCCTAATGGAAATATTAACAGCACGGCAGCCGATCGAGCGAGGAAAATACATAGTCCGTGAAGTAAAAGGCGCATTAGAGACAGAAGGAATGAATGGTGTTAAGGAGCTGCTAGATCCGCTGCTTATCCAGCTTAGAGACTTGGATTCCGATTCTTATGCCAGCCTTCCAGGGCTTGAAAGCTTTGTGAATGTTGCAGTGCAATGCGTGGAGGAAGCGGCTGCGGATAGGCCCGCCATGAGTGAAGTGGTGAAGGAACTGGAAGCCATTGTTGCCAGCGATAAGGTTGGGTATGGCCACGACAATTCATCATCATCCGTAGCAAGTGATGCTCATCCTTATGCAGCCCTGCTTAAAAAGGGAGGAGTGAGCAGAGGCAGAGGCGGAGGCGGAGGCAGAGGTTCCTTTGATTACAGTGGTGGATTCAGTGTGCCTTCCACCGTGGAGCCCAAGTGAGTTGCAATCAGTCTTTTTGTAATCATTCCTTGTTTGATGTATATCTTATCTGTTTCCCCACAAACATTGATTTCCCATAACAAACAAGGATGCCCTGTCATATGGAATGTATCACATGAGAGAGCGAGTAAAATTGTAATATGTAACATTTATGTTTTAGTCATCAAGCGGTTCCAAGAATCTTCTTTTCTTTTTATCAGTATTATTTATTTGGTTTATTGGTTAATTAAATTTTGAAGAGCCATTCTACTCTCGGAAACTAACGTTCAAGGAGCAGTGGTAAAATTACTATATCCATGTCAATTTTTAGTCTTATTTAATAGTTACGTTTGTTTTGATGTAAATGTTTCAATGATTAGTATTGTTATTTACTATTTATTTACACCAATTTTCATAATATCATTAATTTATTTATTATTATAGCACCCACTCAATTTACTTATACATACTTGCTTCCTATTTCAAATTAATCATGTAATCTTAAGATTTATCTTTTAATGATTTAGAATTGACTTGATCCAATCTTGAAGCATGTTAAATTCCAAGTTGTTCATTTCTTTAAATAGTTGTTTCAAGTTGACTTGATATATGTTTTATACAACATTTTACTATATCGTGGTATTTAAAGACATTCATTTATATGTTTGAACATATTTCAAATGGTGGAGAACAAGAAGTCCTTTAGGGCCCGTTTGGACGCAGGCATACGGAATGTCGGATATAGTCAATTCTAGAATATGTTGCAATTCTGGAATATCATATCCTCAAAATGATATCTGGAATATGTGTTCGACCCGTTTGGACGCACCTGGAAGATGACCGAGAAGATGTATTTTCCGCATTTGGGTGCCGCATTTTGGATTGGAATATGCACTGAATGAGAATTTATTTTTAATTTCTTTATAACAATTTGTGATTTTTTCAAATGTTATGATGTTTTTCACATTTTGTTCGTGTTTTTGAATATTTATTTTATTTTTGCAATAAAATAATATTATAATATTTTATTTTGTTTTTGAATATTTATTTTATTTTTGCAATAAAATAATATTATAATATTTTATTTTGTTTTTGAATATTTATTTTATTTTTGCAATAAAATAATATTATAATATTTATTTTATTTTTGCAATAAAATAATATTATAATATTTATTTTATTTTTGCAATAAAATAATATTATAATATTTTATTTTGTTTTTGAATA
>MU227670.1:104327-128118 GCA_018584345.1 Thuja plicata
AATTCCACCTTTTCAAGTGGAAGATGATATGCCCATTTTTTGGGTAAAATTGGAATATCAAAATTCCAATTCCATCCTTTGCTGTCGACCACAAACAATGGATAGCATATTCGGAATACGGTATTCTAGAATATCGGCCGATATGCCTGCGTCCAAACGGGCCCTTAGAGTTCAAGCATAATTCAATTACTAAAAAGATAAAAGAATTGCATATATACATGTTGGTGAATGCCATATTTTAGTATTGTTAAGTTTCTCACCCTAGGGTTTGACCTAAGATAATATGGTTGCCCATTGAGTTGCCAATGTCTTTAAAGGTCTTTAAATACTACCATGCAAAATTCAATTATCTAGAAGAAAAAGACAAACTTACTCTTTAAGTGTATTTTATGTTAGTTTAGTCCCATCAAAGGTATTTGTAAACATCACCTTGACAAAATCATCTATTTAGAAGATAAAGATTAACTTTTTTTAGTTGTGCATTCAACCGGTTTAGTCCTTTATGATGGATTAAGATGTGACAATTGGGATTGACCACATACTGCTTGAATGACCAACAATATTTTTTGCACCAATTTACACTTTGAGGTGATCATAAAGAGCAAGGTAAATAATTTTATGACAATGGAGAACCGATACAAAATATAATCAGTAACATTTATTCAAATTATCAATTTGAGGGTTGATTCCACTATTGTGTGTCTCACTTATTGACCTAACTAAGATGCTCAAAATTAGCAATTTTGTATTTTTTAATTAGTGCCAAATATAATAGTAAACAATCAAGAATTTAAGGATGATGTATATTAATGAGTTGTGGAACGTTCAAATATATACAAGCTATACTTTTAATTCTTTTTAAAGAATTATTTCTATCATTTTATATTTTAATTAATTAATTATTATTTATTCGGGAACATTATTCTATAATGTATAAATTTCACAATAAATAAATGAAATTCATGATTAATGTTGGGGTTAGCCGGAACAAAAATGAAATTATCAAACCACAAGCCATAAAGCCAATTTAATAATGTCAAAGAGTTAACTAAAATGTACATAGAGGCTCAAACATATATAGGCAAGCTAGATGAGGTAGACAATTGGATACAACAATTGACTAACCCTCAAGGATGAGACAATTATGAGCACACATGACAAGTGGCTAATGTGCATGCATTAGGTGTCTCACTAAGTGGGTACACATGTTTCGACTAGATAAATTGAGACAAAAGACTACAATGTCTAAGTAAACTTAAGATTATGTGTTAATATGTCACTATAGAAAGTGTTAACAACTAACTAGTTTGTAAATGACACCATTTACACGAACACCCCTCTTAATGGATGGTTGAGGCATGATGACAAGTTCTGACTACTAGGTCATGTTAGTTACTCATGTACAAATTTCTCATAAAGTGGAGTAAAGGAGAAAACCTGGTGGGAACAAAAATCCTCCCCAACAAAGAAAAGATACAATAATGAATGTGTAAGTGAATAAGATGGAGCATAGAAGGACATACAGAACAACACCCCCATGCATTGCTTCTATGCACTAATACAATGAATGTTTCTCTCCATAGGAGAGAAATGAGAGATTATGCACCCCCCCCCCCCCCCCCCCNCACCCCCTCCCCTCCCCTCCCCCCCGCCCCCCACCCCCCCAATAATGTGATGTATGTAGATGCTAAAGAAGACCCACACTCGCTAAACAACACCACAAATTTGTGCAAGATGTCTTCTCGTTTTGATTATGTAGGAAGTAATATGACTGACAACCTTTGAAGTTTGCACATGATCCAAAGACTGAATGTCATCATACTGGTTTCCAAGCCCGCAATGTTGAAAACTGGTATTTGTGGCGAGGAATCACTCATTCTTTTTGCAAAGCATTTTTGGATTCATATGTAGCAACAAGTATTGAGATCTCAATGCATGTTAATGGACTACATTGCTCATCCCCATATAGTGCTCAAAAAGGTGTGGAAGTGCTCAAAGGTACAACTTTACGAAAATTCTCAAAGGCGTGACTCAAGGCACCTTTCAAGGGAAATGATACTAAATAAGGTATGGAAGTATTCATGACATGACTCACGGAAGTTCTTGTAGGCACGACTCAAGATGCCCCTTGATTCAATATTAGGTAACCTCACCCACCCCAAAAATATTTTGGCACTTTATAATTTAGTGCATTTTACAATATAAATAGGTTCAATAGATTAAAAATAAAAATATATAAACTTTTGAAAAATATAACATTCAATTTTGAGTTACGGTTCAAAAGTTATTACAATTTCAAATTCTTGCTAAATAGGCTTATTTTAATTACATCTACAATAAAATGATTAAAAATGCTCTAAGATGGAATCAAACTTATCCATACAACTACTTTTCTAAGATGGAATCAAACTTATCCATGCAACTACTTTTCGAATCGTCTTGGAAAGAAATTTTTGATGAGTATACATTTGTCAAATTTCACCTCCATAGGTGAAAATTATGATAAAATGAAAAGTTTAGTCCTCTTTCTAAGCTTAATAATTGGTGATAAATAACCTCACTTTTTAAAAACACTTTTAAGTAGAGACCAGATTTTACAAATTTACAAGATTACAATGAATGGGAAAGGGGCCGGTAGTGGGCTACCCTATGTTTGGACCGCCATGTAGACCACCATGTGTGCACACATAGACAACCAGGTGGACTACCACATAGCCAATCCAGTTGTACACCTTAAAAAATAGATTTGGGCCATGTATGCACCCGAATGACATGTGCCGTGTCCTCTTTTTACTAAGGTGTAAAAAAATGGACCCATTTTCGGGTCAACATGTCATAATGCACGACTATTCTGACAAGGTGGAAAGGAAAGGAAAGGTCCTTTTATAATCTACTATATCAGCCATCTGTTTTTGGGTCTACATATGATGACAGTAATATGGGACTACCTCGTACTTCTTGCGAGAAGCATCCATTATGCTACAAAGAAAGCATACAAACAAAATGTATTTACAGATTTAAACATCCACATTGCAACCGAAGAGTCCTCCACCCAGAGAAGAGGACAAGTCGCATTATTGTCACGCCAGCGATGGAATGTCAAGCATCTTGGGGAATTTACTAGGCGTCCAATTACATTTGACCACCACTCATCCCACCCAATAACCAACACTTAACGTTTCATTTTCTCGCAACTCCCCGCCACTTTCTATGGTTTGTTTTGCAGACTGTCTGGAGTGTTTGTCATCACAGGAGCCAGTAGCAGCTATAAAGACAGCGAGAACCCGTTGTTTCACTCACCTTTCATGGACAAACCCATGTCCTCATAGCCATTTATTCGTAGGCCATGCACGTCCCCAATACGCAGTCTCTCTGCTACACCCAATTAAGGTAAGAAGCACGAGCCTTGGCTCTGTTGATTGTTTTCTTTTGCCCAAGGTGGTTGACGTCGTTTCTAAATTGGTTGTGTTCAATTTTTTGGGTGTGTTTATGTCATTGTTTTTGTCTGGCAACCATATGCTTCCGCAATTTCATCTCTGTAGGTTGCACCAGCGAGTCTGAAGGCTTGGAGTGGTGGAGGGAAGCCGAACCGACGCATGTTCAACCCTAAGGGAAGAATTTTTTTCCTCAATAAACCACCGTCATTGTTGTGTTCCTTAGCTTTCTTGTCTTCTTTTGCAATTTTCTTGCTTAACTCGATTCCTCTAGCTTTTGTGCAGCTTTTCATTGCGCGCTTCACTAGTTTTTCCGGTCGTGTTTAATGAATACTACTCAAATATGCTCATAAACACATGAAATGCACGAGGAAATCAATGTTATGTTCGAGAATTGGTCTTGTTGGTGTTTTCAACTTGTGATGTTTGAGATAAACCTAAGGATTTGCCTTTACCTAAAATTGGTTACCCTAAAGCAATGACCAATTTGTTCGAGAAGTCCTTAGAAATAAGGAATATCTCCTTCACTTTGGGCTCTGCAAAACTCAGGTAGGTGCACCCTATACAATATCAAAAAATATAGACAAGGGACAACAGATATTGCAAACTTGGCACATTACTCTCAAATTCCTGTAAATCAGAATGCAATACAAAATAAACACAGAATTGACTCAATCCCAATAATTTGACAACTCATAGTATCTTAAGAGTATAAAACTATGCTCTAATCCTTCTACTATGTACATAAAAGTAAAGAAACTTAATTTTTTCTTTTGGTTACTAAGACTTGAGAAGATTCAGACTGGTACCTTATACCATTGGGACAGAGTCAGTTGCTTAATAAATCATAACAGGATTACACATATGTTCCGAAACACTTACACCTTGCATAAGTATTTAACCAGTCACAACATGTATCTTACTTTCAGTAAATCACTACCACTCCCACATAGTTTTTGCAACTCATAGTAAGGTTTTTGGTCCTTCCTTGAAAGAAATCTTAAACTGTGCAATTACACATTCGCAATGAAGCTTGTTAGGACGAATTAATCTATCCTGGACAGAGAAATTCATGAAAACTATGAGACAATAAGATAGGAGACTATTATGGTGAGATTTTCATTAATTCTTATACAACCTACAACATACAATATATCAAACAAGAGACTCCATCCAAAAAACTATTGTATATTTCTATTTTGTCTACCCAATACAAAATCCCCCAAGTTTGGAACCCCTTCATCAATTACAAGAAATTGCCTTTATAGTGTAGGCATAACTGAGATGAAACACTTGAGTACAAACCATTAGCTGACCATGGTAAAGTTAAAATAACTACAAAAAATCAGAGACCAAATAAAAGAATTAATCCTACGTGTACATTTTCATTTATGCAGTGACCTAGAGGAGGAAAGCCACACCCCTACAGTAAAAAAGAATGGCCCATACCTCGCAGGTACGTAATGGTTGTCCTTTGTAGTGTAGAGACAATTCTCAAGGTCACCTGAAACCATAAATGAGTATGGAACAACTTGAGCGGTGTATGCAAAGACCAAGAGGATGGCAAATATGGCACCGATGGAAGTAGAAGAGTCGTTGGAGCTTTGTAACAATTAATACTCGGTCCTCTGTTTGGTAAAAACCCTTGCTGACTTTGAATAGCCATTTGAATTTGACCTCGGGCTACCAGTTTGAATGTGGGTCATCTGTTGGTGTTTATGATAACAGTTATGCATCATGAATCATGTTGGCCAATTAAAACCCTTGATGGATGTCACCCGATCTGGAGACTACCTGCACTTTCCATCAACAATTACCCTAACATTGGTGATAAACTTAGAAAATGCACGGTCTAGGGAAATGAATTTATCAATGACCTCATAATATGCATGCTCAATGAGATAATCGTCATTACCCTCCCCCCTTCCTCATTCAGAGTCATTCTTATGCAAGCTATTCATCATTTCCAATGTTGTCCATGTTGTTATAGAGCTCTCAGATTTGGATAAAAACCCCGACCGTAGCTGTGCAAAGAAATATTAAAATAATTCAAAAATTTGATGTTACATCTTTTGCTCCTCACAACTTTGCAACTCTTTACCAGGCATCTCCTTTTTTTCATGTGAAGTTGCGAGAAACTATCACGTATCCAACACTATCTCTTCAACCAGTTGCCTCCACTGAGTGCCTGGGCCCCAAAAGTATCGCTTATTGGAAGTCACTTTTCATTCATAGTTGCAGAGCCAAATTATTTTTAGAACCAAATGAGAATTCCATCTTCGTTGACCTTTGATCTCGGGTAGTCAGGGGAAAACCCAAACTTACATAGCCGATGATATTTGGTTCTAAAGGTTACTAAATGAGACGACTACCTGACATCATGCATAATCGGGTAGTCGGGGGAAAACACGAACTTTGGAACAAGTTGGGGAGTTAGGAATTCTTCCCGACTCACCGACAACAAAGAAACCGAGGAAGACTTTGCTTCAAAAGAACCTAGTTAATAAAGTCGGGGAATTTACAAACTTCTTTTTAAATGATGAATTAAAGGAGTTTGAAGAAGTTTCTGAAACACTGACGATGAAGGACTTGGAAACAAAACAAAGTTCCTAAGAACAGATCCATATTTGAAGGTGCCAATAGTGGCTCTAGTTGGGATGTATGCCCTTTGCAGGCATAGAAAGAAATTAGATCTCTGGTAGAGAAGACCATATGCTTAATCCATTATGCAGTAAAGTCAAAGCTTATCTTTGTCCCTTATTTTTTTGGTTTGAAAAAATCAAACCAAATTTGATGGCCCAAGGCCACCAAACAAATTTGCCCTCGGCTTACCTCTGTCATAGACACAATTCTCATCTGATTGAACAATCTGAAACTATCACTGCCATATACCTGGTAAAACATGTTGTCACTCCTCATCAACTTGAACATATACAACATTATCAACATTGTCACTATCAACACACATTGTAGTATCAGGCACATTCTAAAAACATTGATCACAATGTGACATACACATGTTACATTCTTTAGAAAAAGAAAATTATGCTCATTGTAACCTTCATTACTATTAAACTCACTACCACATGTTGTAAATTCATTACCCAGCTAGAAAGTTAAGCACTCATAATCCTCCATACAGCTAGTACTAGTTTGCATTTCGAACATAAAGCTCTCATAAAAACTTTCTTTCATTTCAGGAACATGATGCAAACCACTTACAAGTGTATGAAATGAAAAGAATTCATACATAAACCTTTCAGGTAACTGCAAATCTAGATGTTGGAAAGTGCATTCTTCTTCCCACTTCAAATTATCTTCATCATTTTTTACATCAGCATCATGCACATATGAAATATATGCATCATCATCCTCTAATGGTTCCTTAAAAATTTGCAATTCTAAATCAAAAACACATTCTGATTTTTCACCCTTTTCAACATCTTTGTCCATACAAAAAATTTCAAAACCAAACTCATCGAAATCAAAGAGCACACAGTCATACAAATCTGTAATTGAAGCCACTTGACTTGGAGTACTGTTGCACTGAACTTCATTATCATCTATTGTCCATACTTGATAAAAATCTGAATTCACATCAATAGATGCATCTTTATACTCATTATGTGCACAATCAATCTGCAAGTTGTCTAGATCATATGTTAGAGAAGAATCACAGAGACGTGAGTCACACATATCATTGCCAAAGATATTATCATTATCGAACTCAATATGAATAGGACATGAGAGTTCTCGCCCATTTGTAGGTGCAAACTTTTGATATTCCAGAGCCAACAACTTTGAAATCTGCTCACTACTTAAAAAACATTATCCTCATTCACACCTTTTTGTAGCTCTTCATTTTGATCCTCATCAAGGCTGCAAGCATTATCCATTTGTGGATTAAGGTTCACAACATCCTCAATATAATGACTGCAATTTGAAAACTCAGTGAATTCATTGTCACATTCATAATCTGATGTAGGAATGAAACTCTTTATGTTCACATTTTTATGCACATCTGGACTATTATAACAACAAATCATAATTGCACCATCATTGTCTACTTGCTAATCACAAACATTACCCCTTACAAGCTAGGTATAAGCATCATTTTTATTAATGTAAGAGACATCATCATTCATGGACTCATCTCCAACACTTTGATGTCTAGATCATCTTGATTATCAGGTTCATAAGGTTCTTGAAATTATGTGTGTTTTTAGATGTTATCCCTTCAACTATGTATATCCATTCAATAACTTGAACAACACTTGTTGGATTCAAGAATACATGCCAACTAATTGAACCAAGGTCATAGACATTCAAAAATAAGTCAATACATGTGGAATCCTAGGGTTTGAAACAAATAGAGATATCTCTCAATGCCATCACAAACCTCATATACAATGAAACTATTGATTCACCCTCCATTCTCCTTATGCGTGACAATGCATTGACATACATTTTGGGATCAATAGTACTTGTAACTGGTTGTAAGTGTATATGGGGCTAATTATATGAAATATTTTTAGGTGAAACATTTGGGAAAGCAAGAGCATACTCATCTTGACAACTAATTTTGTCATCTATCTCATGATCTGGATATAAACAAGGTATATTTTCAATCTTTGGAACAAACTTAGATTGCACTTCTTAACCAAACTCATTTGAGAAAAGTCCCTTAAGATTTTCCCAAGAACATATAGACTCCATTGGAAAGATACTAAACCATAGACTTGCATCCTCTTCTAAAGACCTTACAAACAACTTCATGTACACATATTCTGAACAAATTTGATTATCTTCCATGGGATCACATAATGACTACACATGGTCATTAGTTGACTCACTTTCCCACCCATGAAATTTAGGCACATGCTTCTTTAGCTCAACAGGGAAAGGATTTGGATAACCTAGAATAAAACTGAAGTTCAGTGGGTTATACATCTCTAAGCAAATAATCTTCTCTTTGGACATGAAAAAGACTTATAATTTAACATTACATTGCCAAGAACTACATACAAATTATCATATTGATGGTACATCTCTACCTGTGTTTTCACAAACCTTTATAAACACTTATGTAGTTACAAAATTCAGAAAATACAACATACTTCTCACATAATACATGACTAAAATTTAAAACAGAGAAGTATGTAAACCTAAAGCTAACAATCATTTTCTTGGTGACACTTTCACCTAATAAGGAACAATGTTTTTCACAAATAAAATGAGGAATACCTGGAGGAAATTTGCAATTGCTATATACTTTCCTTTTTGACTGAATCTGAAAGTCTTCTTCAAATCTCAAGTTTGTTTTACACAGAGTCGCCACCTCCTTGTAGAGGAAAATTTTCAAATAGTTGGAAGCCATTTGAAGCATTTTTACATTCTGGGTTTCACCCAACAACAAAACCACTCAATATTCTTCAAGTTAGCTGCAATAAAACAATCCTTCTACTATGTACATAAAAGTGATGGGGATCTCCTCTCCTAGAGCTTTCTTTCTCTCTCCAAGAACCTTCTCCTGGTATTCCTTAGGGTCTCTATCTCTACCCTAACTATAGGATACCTCTTTGATCCCCTCACACACTAGGAGCTCACCAACAACTTCAAACCTTTTACTAAACACTTCCCCATAGCCTTACTCTTTCATGGCTTCCTTGTTCCACTAACCATCCAACTGAAATTTTCCCCTTGTGAGTTGGTTCCTTGACTCTTTCCTAAGTCCTTTCAACACTTCTTGATCCACTTTGGAGGATCTTTCAACCAAAATCCAATCAAATTCAAGATTCTAGTCTTGTAGGCCTTGTAGCCTTTTTAGGCCTATTAGCCCTCCTAAACACTGAAAAGTTGAATTTTCTCTACAAATACCTTAATACCCCTAGAATCTGATCACATATTATTTGTGGGTTTTTCCTAACCTTATATATTTTTTAGGTCTCCAATTCCCACACTGTCCGTATAGTGGACTTCCACCAAACCCCTAAAAATAAGGGTTTTTAGGGCATGAAGACTAGTTTGGTTTCTTGGGCTTCTTTAGTTGATCAATTGAGTTCCTCATAACTTATCCTTCCATCATAAGGTCTGCACTTCATTCCCCCACACTCCTCTATCCTTGATTGGCACATACCAATCACTCAGCAACCTTCATTGCATATGCTCTGTTCAGTTACCCTAGCCAGAATAACCAGTACTCGCCTAGGGCCTGAATTTTCTCAAGCTTACCCTACACACACACACTCCACACACCATATCTAAATAGTATATACAAGGCTCTAATGGATTCCAAGTGGTCATGGAGTTTGAACCACGGGAACACCAAGAAAAGCCATCTTTTACATGACTGGACCAAAACTGGCCAGTGAACTCACAAAATACAAGAAATTAAACAAAAACTAACCAGAAAGAACAATTAACTAATCCAATGCCACAGAGATCTAAGGAATTACACTTCAAAAACTCTCCATGCTTTCATTCAATCCATTCAATCCACAAAAGTGATGGATGATGGCTCTGTATGTTAATCACAGTGTAAATTGGTTCTTTCCAATAATCAGTCCGTACATAATAAAATATAACTATCATATTAGGGTTGTAATAACCTTATATACTCTCATCCTACATGTCTATACCCTCTGGTCGGGATTTGGGCATCATAAGAGCCGATTCCTAAAATCTAGGAAATGTTGTCATGACAACTTTGACAACTTTTGTCAAAATGACACTTTCTCCACTTTGATGACCCTATTTGGTTTCAAACCTTACCAAATGACTTGAAAATATTACAATCTTAAAAATCTCTCCATTTTGGACTTTTGGTCAACCCTTTGACCTTTTGGTTTACTTTTAGATTCTAGCCCCCTGGACTCAACTTGATTCAACAACACACAAACCCTAATCTCTTCTAACACAAAAACACACCTAAAACACACTAGGGACTTTATAACATAGTCCTTATTCATGGATGGTTGGCCAAACCAACCTACAAGCCAAAATGACTAAAGATCTTCCTAAAGACCTTAGGGTGCTCCTGCACCATCCCCCCTATAACAAACAAGTCAAGGTACCTGTGGTGTCAGGAACTCCTCACTAATTCTATGCTTCTTGAAGTCACTCTCAGCTATCCAAGTTGCTTCTGACTCTGGTTGCTGCCTCCAATTCACTAGATGCTCCATATAGACTTTGTGTCTTATTTTCTTCTTTACTCTTGAATCCAATATATTTTCAACTTGTGGCTTGACCTGTTCCAGAGTCTTGAACTCGCTCACATACTTATGCACCTCTGTACTGTATTGTAACTCATCCATATCTGGCCCCTTATACTTGATCAAATCCTTCACATTGAAGATTGGAGAGATTGACATCTCCTTGGGCAACTCCACCTTGTAAGCATTGGGTCCATACTTAGCCAATATCTTGCAAGGTCCAATCCTTTTCATTTGTAGCTTACTAGGTATCACTTTTTGTAGTCTTGCCTTATTCAGGAACACCATTACTAGTTCACCCACTTCAAACTGCAAATCTCTTCTTCCCTCATCTCTTTTAGCCTTCAACTTCTGATTGGCCTCCATTAAGGTCATTTTCACTTGTTCATGGACTTCCTTCATTGATTGTGCGAAGTCATCAGCATGAACACTAACTCCCTGATATCCTTTGAGGTCTCTGAGCTACATCACACCCCTTGGATGTGCCCCATACACAAGCACAATTTGACTTTTCCCTGTAGTCCTATTTGTGCTATCATTATAGGGAAATTCTGCCTATGGGATAACTTGCTCCCACCCTTTCCCATATTCCTTTATCAGACATCTAAGTAAGTTCCCAAGAACTCTATTGATTACTTCAATCTGCCCATCCATTTGAGGATGATAGGCAGATCCATGAGATAAGTTTGTACCTAGTCTCTTCCATAGGGTCTTCCAAAAGTGCCCCATGAACTTCACATCCCTGTCTACAACAATAATCATTGGTAGGCCATGAATCCTCACTATCTCCTTGAAGAACAAGTAGGCAATATGGCTGGCATCATGTGCTATTTTGCATGGTATGAAGTGGCTCATCTTACTAAACCTGTCTACCACTACAAGCACACTGTCTAAACCAGTTGGAGTCCTAGGTAACCCCACTATGAATTCCATACTTATGCACTCCCAAGGTCTACTTGGGATGGGTAATGGCTGGTAAAGTCCTACATTTGATGAAGTGCCTTTAGCCTTTTGACATATGCCACACTGTTCCACATATCTTCTCACTTCCTTCTACATCTTTGGCCACCAATAGAACCTTTCCACTAAGTCCAATGTCTTATTTAGTCCAAAGTGTCCACTTAGGATCCCATTATATTTCTCCTGTATGAGGTTATCCCTCATTGAGCCTTTTGGAACACAAAGTTGATTGCCTTTGAATAGCAACCCATTCTGAAATGTATACTCTGCAAACTCACTATGAAAGTGATTCTCAAAATCTTTGCACACTTTATAAATCTCAGAGAAATCTGAATCTCCCTCATATAGATCTCTAAAACCTTCAACTCCTATAATTTGCAACAGAATCTCTTGAATGGTGAGTAGTCTCCTACTAATGGCATTTGCAACTTTGTTTTGAACCCCCTTCTTATGTTTTATAGTGAAGGTATATGACTGTAGGAACTCCATCCATTTTATGTGTCTCAAGCTAAGCTTGTCTTGAGTGTTTATGTAACTCAATGCTTGGTTGTCTGTAAAGACAAAAAACTCTTTAGGCAATAGATAATGCCTCCATTTCTTTAAGGCTTGTACAAGAGCATATAGCTCCAAGTCATAGGAAGAGTACCTAGACTTAGCCTAATTTAATCTTTCACTAAAAAAGGCCACATGCCTACCTTCTTGGCTTAGGACAGCTCCTACTACAATGTTGCTTGCATCACACTCCACAATGAATGGTTTGTCAAAGCTAGGTAACAACAATATAGGTTGAGTGGCTACTTCTCTTTTCAACCTTTCAAACCCCTCATTATCTGCCTTAGTCCAAATGAATTTAGTCTTCAATCCTCCTTTTATAGTCTCTAGGACTGGAGCACAAATCTCACTGAATCTCCTAATGAACTTCCTATAGAATTGGGCTAACCCATGGAAGCTCCTAACTTCAGTCCTTGTCTTAGGAGTAGGCCAGTTCAATATGGCCTCTACTTTCTCTTTATCCATTTTCAAGTCACCCTTGGAAACTACAAAGCCAAGGTAGACTAACTCTTCCTTCATGAACTCACTCTTCTCAAGGTTTAAAGTGAGTTTCTCCTCCTGCAACTTCTTCAACACTAACTCCAAGTGTTTCATATGATCCTCTTTGGTTTTACTGAATATGAGGATGTCATCTAAATAGACAACTGCAAAGACACCTATATAGTCTTTTAAGACATCATTCATCACCCTCGTAAAGGTGCTTGGTGCATTGGTAAGCCCAAAGGGCATAACTAACCATTCATACAACCCCTCTGTAGTCTTAAATGCAGACTTCCACTCATCACCTTCCTTCATCTTAATTTGATAATACCCACTTTTCAAGTCAATTTTAGAGAAGTACTTAGCACCCCCCAAGCAATTCATCAAGTCTTCTATTCTAGGAATTGGAAATCTATACCGGATAGTTATCTTATTCATTACCCTAGAATCTA
This sequence comes from Thuja plicata, assembly GCA_018584345.1. Lineage (NCBI taxonomy): Eukaryota > Viridiplantae > Streptophyta > Pinopsida > Cupressales > Cupressaceae > Thuja > Thuja plicata. The sequence continues at coordinate 117,417 of MU227670.1, forward strand.
TACACATCCTCCACTAACCTCCCTTCTTAGGAGCTAACACCACTAGGACAGCACAAGGGCTTATGCTCTTCCTAATCAATCCTTGATCCAACAATTATTGCACTTGCCTGGCTATCTCCTTGTTTTTCTCTGGTGTCACCTTGTATGCAGCTTTGTTTGGTAAGGATGCTCTTTGTATGAAGTCAATTTGATGACTTATCTCCCTCTTTGGTGGTAGTGAAGCTGGTGTATCCTCACATATTATGTCCCTGAACTGATCCAACAATTCTCTCACCTCCTTTGGCATAAGTGCTTGCTTATGAGTCTCCTCCTCCTTTGGCTTTAACAAGATTGCATAGCCAACTTCATCTTCCTTCATATCCCTTAGGAATTCCTTTCCATTCATCAACATGGTACTGGATTCTATCTTCTCCACTATGTCCTCCTCTAGTAAGGATTGTATCTTAAATGTTACCCCATTTTTCTTGAAGGAGTACTTATTATCTTTCCCATTATGGACAGCTTCTCTGTCATACTACCATGGTCTGCCAAGCAATAGATTGCAAGCATCCATTGGCAACACATCACATAGTATCCTATCTTGATACTTTCCAATGGAAAATTCTACTGAAACTTGCTCATTCACTAAGATGTTTTGGCCCTTATTAAACCATGTAACTTTATAAGGACACACATGTGGGATTTTGGTGAGCTTCAACTTCTCTACTGCCTCCTTAGATATAACATTATCTTTTGATCCTGAATCAATGATCACCTTGCACACTTTTCCCAATATCTTGCATTTGACTCTGAAAAGAGCCCTCCTCTGCTTGTGCTCATCTTTTGTCAGTGTCTTGATGATTATTCTCCTCAACATAAGGTGTTCTCCTTTCTCTGAATCTAGACTCACCTCTGATTGTTTAGAGCAATCTTCTTCTTGGACATAAGTTATCTTCTTCTCCCCTTGTGAGGTTGTTGGTTTATCCAGACACCTATATGCAGGATGCCCCAACTGCCCACAATTGTAGCATTTCATAGAAGAAAAGTGAGAGCTTCCCCCAAAACCTCCTGTTCCTCCTCTGCCACTGTTATAAGAACTTCTTCCTCTATTATTGTATCCACCCCTACTGCTCAATTCTTGTCCTTGCTCTATATATCTGGAGTCACTTTGACCTCTACTGTCACTGCCTCTTCCACTTGAACCTCCTATATGGCCACCTCTGTTGTCTCTACCCCTTCCTCTACCTCTAGAGCTAGAATCTTTCCTCTTCTTGAGTTTCTATTCCACTTTCAAAGCCATTTGAAAACAACTATGAATGGAAGTCAGGGTAGAGAGACTAAGTTTTTCTTGAATGTTCCACCTTAATCCATTAAGGTACCTTGTAACTTTGATACTCTCTGTCTCCTGTATTCTTTATCTAAGAAAAAGTTTTTGAAACTCTTCAGTATAGGCTGGCACATCTAGGTCTTTTTACCTCAGGTTCTGCCTCTTCTTATGCAGTTGAATTGCATAATCTTCAGGAAGGTAATTCTCCTTCACTTTTGCAACCATTATTTTCCAATTTGCTATGGGCTTCTTTCCCTCTTTCTCTCTTTCTTCCTGTAAGAACTTCTACCATGTGAGTGCTTTCCCTCTTAGCCTTGACTTGGCTATTTTTACCTTTTGTGCCTCCGTAATCCCATCACACTCAAAGTGATTCTCCATCCCTTCAAGCCATTTTATAACCATTTCTATATCCATCTTACCAGAGAACACTGGTATTCCTTCTAGAGCCTTCCCACTCAATGCCTTTAGTGCTTTGAGTAATGGTTCCTCAGGTAGAAGAGGATCAAGCTCTGGTTCTACCTTCTCTTCTACTGGTTTCTTTCCTTTATCTATTCCTTCATGCATCTCTTCTCTCAACTTGCTGGCAGTCTCTACCACCTTTGCCATCTTGATCTTCATCTCTTTCATTGCTTCTTCAAGAAGCCTATTCTTGACTTGTTGCTATAACAAATCCTTGGCCAACTTTGCATTGTTCACCATGATGTTCTCACCTATGGATTCACTACACTCTGATATACACAAATCCACTCCCAAGCCTTTCAATGGTTCGGATACCAATTTGATGGGGAGCTCCTCTCCTAGAGCTTTCTTGCTTTCTCCAAGAACCTTCTCCTGGTCTTCCTTAGGGTCTCTATCTCTACCCTAACTAGAGGATACCTCTTTGATCCCCTCACATGCTAGGAGCTCACCAACAACTTCAAACCTTGTACTAAACACTTCCCCATAGCCTTACTCTTTCATGGCTTCCTTGTTCCACTAACCATCCAACTAACATTTTCCCCTTGTGAGTTGGTTTCTTAAATCTTTCCTAAGTCCTTTCAACACTTCTTGATCCACTTTGGAGGATCTTTCAACCAAACTCCAATCGAATTCAAGATTCTATTCTTTTAGGCCTTGTAGCCTTTCTAAGAGTATTATCCCTCCTAAACACTGAAAAGTTGAATTTGCTCTACAAATCCCTTAATACCCCTAGAATCTGATCACATATTATTTTTGGGTTTTTCCTAACCTTAGAGATTTTCTAGGTCTCCAATTCCCACACTGTCCATACAGTGGACTTCCACCAAACCCCTAAAAATAAGGGTTTTTAGGGCATGAAGACTGGTTTGGTTTCTTGGGCTTCTTTAGTTGATCAATTGAGTTCCTCAGAACTTCTCCTTCCATCATAAGTTCTGCACTTCATGCCCCCACACTCCTCTATCCTTGATTGGCATGTAGCAATCACTCAGCAACCTCCATTGCCTCTGCACTGTTTAGTTACCCTAGCCAAAATAACCAGTACTCGCCTAGGGCCTGAATGTTCTCAAGCTTCCCCTGCACACACACACTCCACACACCATATCTACATATTATATACAAGGCTCTAATGGATTCCAAGTGTTCATGGAGTTTGAACCACGAGAACACCAAGAAAAGCCATCTTTTACATGACTGGACCAAAACTGGCCAGTGAACTCACAAAATACAAGAAATTAAACAAAAAATAACCAGAAATAAAATTAACTAATCCAATGCCACAGAGATCTAAGGAATTACATTTCAAACACTCTCCATTCTTTCATTCAATCCACAAAAGTTATGGATGATGGCTCTGTATGTTAATCACAGTGTAAATTGGTTCTTTCCAATAACCAGTCTGTACAGAATAAAATCTAACTGTCATATTAGGGTTGTAATAACCTTATATACTCTCATCCTATATGTCTAAACCATCTGGTTTGGATTTGGGCATCATAAGAGCCGATTCCTAAAATCTAGGAAATGTTGTCATGACAACTTTGACAACTTTTGTCAAAATGACACTTTCTCCACTTTGATGGCCCTATTTGGTTTCAAACCTTACCAAACGACCTCAAATGACTTGAAAACATTAAAATCTTAAAAATCTCTCCATTTTGGACTTTTGGTCAACCCTTTGACCTTTTGGTTGGTTCTAGACTCCTAGACTCAACTTGACTCAACAACACACAAACCCTAATCTCTTCTAACACCTAAAACACACTAGGGAATTTATAACATAGTCCTTATTCATGGATGGTTGGCCAAACCAACCTACAAGCCAAAATGACTAAAGGTCTTCCTAAAGACCTTAGGGTGCTCCTACACCAAAAAGTAAAAAAGCTTTTTTTTTTCTTTTGGTTACTGAGACTTGATAAGATTCAGACCAGTGCCTCATACAATTGGGACAAAGTTGGTTGCTTAATAAATGATAACATGATTACATATATGTTCCTAAACACTTACACTTTGCATAAGCATTTAACCAGTCACAACATGCATCATACTTTCAGTAAATCACTACCACTCCCACATAGTTTTTGTAGGGTGAACTCACAATAGTGGGTAGCAATTTTTTAGAGGAAGCAATTCCTCCCAAAATGCATTAAGCGGGCAGATTTAGTCGGGTACTTTTGATAGAAAGTACCCTACTAGTTTTGATCGCAACTAATCTACTTTCGATCAAAATTAATAAATTGCTCGCTTTCGATCAAAAGTAAGTTTTAAAATCATATTTTATTACTTTCTATCGAAAGTAAGTTTTAAAAACATATTCTATTACTTTCGATCAAAAGCAAGTAGTTGCTATTTTGGTGGGGTTTTAACCCTGCCGAAACTGTCATTTTCAGTAGTTTCGATCTAGGTTCGGCAAAGCGTAAAGTGGGGTATCTGACTTTCAGACGTCATTTTCAAAGGTATTTTATTGTGCATACCTTCTAATTTTTACATTATTTATTATTTTTAATATATATTCATGTATATATATACATACATACATTTATATGTGTATATATGTGTGTGTGTGATGTCCCCTTCTAGCTAAATACTTTAGTCTAGCTGTGGTTTAGCCTATTATTGGACCCTCGTAGGCTATTACAGATGGATAGAGGGTCAAATTGGACACAAGAGGTTTGGGTTGTTTAGTGTTTTTGGCTTTCTCAGAGTTCAATGATTAGTTTGGGCTTAGAAAATTTGATTTAGGATTCTTTTGAGAGATTCATGCTATTTTTAGCATGTCTTTTCAGGAACGTGGGAAATAATTTTTTGGACTCCAGTTTCAAACGGTTTGGCCAAATTCTCAATATTGAGAGAGTTATGATTATTTCAGTGAATTCCAACATATTTAATGATTAATGATTAAATATAAAGTTAAATTGACTTTATATTTAAATCACTTAAGTGATGGGTTTATAACACATCGAATGGTGCCAATGGAGTATTTTATTTTGGAGGAGAATTATTAAAAGTTTTCCCTAAGTCTAATCCCATTAAATGTTAATGATATTATTTAATGTTATTTCATTAAATAACATCGCAGCCTTGAAGAGGAATTTTGATTAGGGTTGTGGAGGCCTATATTTTATTGGGAAATGAAGAATGAGGTATCCATTGTTATTATTATTAATTATTGCTTCTTGCTCTGAGCTCTGGACAAGGGTTTTCAGTATTCACCATTGGAGAAACGTAGTCTTCTTCTGTGTTCACCATTTGAGCTAGTGAAATATCTGGTGAATCTGGTATTTTGGAGAGTCTCATCCAGAGATTATTATTGTGCTTCAATATAGTGATTTGCTATAGTGCGCATAAATAGTGATTTGTTACAGTAATGTGAATAGTAAAATTGCTATAGCTCTGTGAATAGTGCTGCTACAGTGTGTGAACAGTGTCGCATCAAGTTTTACTAGTTATTCTTGTGGGTTAGAAGCTTGGAAGGAAAGGGATGGCATGAAGAATGAGGGTAAAAAATCTCATCTCTTACTATGACAATAAGATTGCAGTAACATCTTATGAAATAAATCAGGTTCTTTATGCTTTGTAGAACTCATTTTTGCTTATGTTTATTCACCTGAATCAGTTATCTTTGTACTTAGTGTTGCATGGCGAAATTAAATAAAATTGCAGCAGTAGCTTGATTTTATTTCAGCATTTTTATTCCAGTCACTTGTTTGATTCAAAACCCTTATTGAAAGAATTTAAAAAAAAACATAAATTTGCAAAGCAAACAAACAAAAAACATCCAGTACAACAGTAGATCCTATGAAGGGTTCTTACATTGTGTGTGTGTGTGTGTGTGTGTGTGTGTGTGTGTGTGTGTGTGTGTGTGTGTGTGTGTGTGTGTGTACACACACACACATGTGTGTGTGTGTGTGTGTATTTATATGTATGTGTGTGTGTGTGTATTTACACGTATATATGCATGTGCATATATACATGTACATGTGTATGTACATATATACATTGGTGCAGGAGCACCTAGGCTATCCTCTAAGCCCTAGAATGTTTTGGCTTGTAACTGAACCTAGCCAAGTCAGTGTGTGTTTAATTTTGACCTTAGTAGGTCTTGCGAGGTGTGTTACTAGGTGTATTGATAGTTAGTGTCAAATCCAACCTAGTCTAGTTAGGTTACTTTAATGCATAGTTTGTCTTGAATAGGGAAAATGAGTCTTAATGGGTCCTAGAGTTAGGTAGGATTGTGAAAGTTCCTAAAAAGGCCTTAATGATGTATATTCCTCGTACCAAGCATAGTAGAGGTCATAAAATTTAGTTTTAAGTATTTATGTAAAAGATGCTACAATGTAGTCATGACAACATTTTGCATTGTTGCAATGTTGCATGCAACATAGACAACATTTGGATTCCTCTCAAGATGGAGGTGAAAAATCAATGATAGTGGCCTAAAATGGTGGAAGAAGTATCCTAAGATGTCTGAGGACTCATTTACCGAGGTAGATTGAATGTAAGCAATTGTTTGGAATAGCAAGAAGCTCTGCAATTCTGGTTTTTAGCAATATTCGAGAATTTTGAGTTACAGAGTGATTAGTTGGATTGAATTGATCAAAGTAGTGTTGGATCTGTGTTGAGTAGGTAGTTTTAAGACTTTTCCATTCATTGTGAAAGTATTGTAGAGTTGATTTGTTAGCATTAGTAAATTGGTTAAGTTTTAGGGAGTATGTTGGTCCAGTCCAAAGTAGTTTGTGTTTCCATGGCTCCCCCATGAAATTAAACCATGGGAATATCCTAAGGGTGGATGGATGTTTTAGGGGAGCCTGTTTATAGTGTAAATATGCAAGGAGAGGTATTGAAGAGTCAAGCTTCTATTTTTAAGGTTATGCCCTAGGTGAGCAAGGTCTGTCTGATTAGGGGTGTAACAGAGTAAGAATCAAGTGCCATTGCAAAGGGGTGTGTGAGGGAAAGAAACCAAGTGATGTTCCAGAAGCCTTAGGGTCTAAATGAACCCTTCCTATGATCTTAGATCCTATCTAATCCATATTGATATATTTCTAGCAAGAAATTAGTGTGTTGTTGTCAATGCTTGAAAATAGGCCTAAAAGACCTACATTTCAGGACAATAGTGTACAGATGGTTTGAGGAGTTAAAACCTTGAAAATATTTAAGGTCATGGAAAAGGCTATCTGATTCCTAAGTTTTTTTTAGGGTTTTGTGGAAGTTTTTGGAAAGAATCTAGAAAAACCCTCTGGATATGGCTAATAGGGCTACTAGGCCTAATAGGATCAAAAGAATTGTGAAGGTGGAACTCGACTACTTTGGAATAGAAGACCCATTCAAATGGGATTGAAAGGATGTCAGATGGATGTCTTGAAGGTAAACATGACCTTTATAGCACTTGTGAGTATGTTTGGGAAGCTTTGAGCTTGGAATCATCCAAGGGAGCATAGAGACAAGGAGTACTTTCAATGGTGGAAATCTTTCAAGATTAAGGACATAGCAACTAAATCTTAGAGTGGAGTTAGAATAGTATTGGAGTGTGAAGACTTAATACTTTAGTGGATTCTAGGAGATAAATAGGATCCTAAGTATACTACGACAAGTTAAGTCCTTAGTTGAGTAAGTGCAACCCAATCTTGGAACACTTCCATCAGATTGGTATCAGAGCCTCTTTTGATCAGGCTTGTGGTTAATGTTACAACTAGAAGAATCAATTAGAGAGTCAAAAATGGTGACTAATGTTGAGTTGGATAAGAAGGTAGATGAACAAGAAGAGGAGAATAGAATTCTTTGAGATCGGTTGGCCCATTTGGAGCAGAAAGTGGATGAATTTGATGTGAAAGCAGATAAGGTGAAGGACAAATTTGAAGGGAAAGGTGAGGAGATTGTCATTGAAGGTGAGATCCCTAAAGCTGAACCTGTCCTTAATGAGGATTCATTCTTGAAATCCCTAAAGGCTATGAGTGGAAAATCATTGGAAGGAGTTCCTATTTTTAGTGGAAATATGGAACCGGAGGTAGTCCTTGATTGGATAGAGGGACTAGAAAACCATTTGATTGTGATGGTATCACTGAGGCTCAAAAGGTGAAGGTTTCAAAAGCTAGACTGAGAGGATCTGCACTCACTTGGTGGAAATTCATCCAATATAAGAGAAAGAAGGAAGGAAAGAGGCCCATTGCTTCATGGAAGGCTATGGTTGCAAAATTCATAGATGCATATATCCCTGAGGATTATGAAATCCAGTTGCACAAAAGAAGACAAGGTCTAAGACAGAAGGACCTAGATGTAAACTCATACACTAAATAATTTCAGAGACTTTGTATGAGGTCAAGAGTAGAAAAGGATGAGAAAGTGAAGGTAGCAAGATATATTAATGGTCTTAAATGGACCATTCAAGATGAGATGAGTCTTTTGAATCCAGACATAGTTCATAAGTGCCACCAAATTTCTATCAAGGTTGAAAAAAAGCTAAAGAAGAAACAAGATTCAAGCACCTCTAGAGAAAGGGACAACAAAGGACAAAGAGGTGGATATGGTGGAAGAAAATCTGAATCTAAAGGCCAAGCAGAGACTGAGCTCACTGAACAGCATGAAGGAAACTTCAATAGAGGGAGTTCAAGTAGAGGGAGGAACTCTAACAATAGAGGAAGAGGCAGTAGCCAAGGAAGAGGAAACTATTTGCCAATATGAAGTGTTATCACTGTAATCAGTTAGGACATCCTACATATAGGTGTCCAGAGAAGGGAAATACCTCTCAAGGAGGTGAAAAAGAGTGAACTATGTTCATGAGGAGACAAGTGGTGGAAACAAGAACCTTGAAGTGCCATTAGAATCAGAGGAAGGAGAGAATCTCATGATGAGAACTTTGATCAAAGAGCCACTGAAGGAAGAACTCAGTCAAAGGAGATCACTGTTTAGAATAAAGTGTAAGATGATGGATAAAGTGTGTAGATTCATAATAGACTCAGGGTCTACTGACAACATAGTGTCAGAGGAGGAAGTCAGAAAGTTGAAAATGACAAGGATACCCTGTTAGAGTAATAGTCTATCGGGTTACTAATTTAAATCTTTATGATCTAATTAGTAACTTCCCTATTCACTCTAGTTTGCTTCAGCTAACCTTAGGCAGTTTCTATTTCTTGTTGTTTCCCTTTTAGGGTTTCGGTATTCCTTTATAAGGAATCACCTCTTTGTATTTCATAAGGAGATCATTTTGTAAATCATTATTGTTGAATATAGAAATCATTTCTGTCAACATGGTTTTCCTGTCTCTGGCCTATCAGCCGCCATAGATTCTGTCTTCTCTCTTCTGTCTGCTTCTTCTTCTTTGTAACAGCTTTGCATGCAGGTGTTCTTGGGAAGATTGTAGTTTAGCAATCTTAACATTGTATCAGAGCCAATTTGCAGCTGGCTGTTTGAGTTTCATTGAAGCATTCGAGGGTTTGAAGGTTTCACAGCTTTTTCAGGTTTTTTTTTAGTGGTTCTGGGGGGTCTCTATTTTTGGAGGCATTTTGGGCCCAAACGGACACTTCCATTACGTCCGGAAGGCCCAAAAACCCCAGAATCCACATAAAATTTGTCCATTTTGGACAACTTGAACCCGAGGCAAAAAAAATTTGGTTTCCAGTGCCGTACGGGCACGGAAACCGAGAAAAAAATTTAAAAAACCTTATTTTAAAGGTTTTAATGCATTTTTCATACGTAGACTGTGTAATTTATTGGGGCACCGCCGCCGCACCACCGCGGCCCGGCCCCCGGCTGCGCAAATCCTCGCCGCCACCAGTCTTCACCGCCGGCTCCGCCGGCCCCTCTGCATTGTGCGGCCCGTGCCGCTTCATTCACCGTGGCCCCCGCCGCCAGCCGCCCTTCACGGCCCCCGCCACCCAGTCTGCAACCCTCCGCGACCCCGCCGCTCAGCGAAACCCGCCACCCCCGCGGCCCCGCCACCCTCTCCGGTCCCCCGCCGACCCGGTGGCGCCATTTCAAACCGGCGGTGCTTTTTTGTTAGCCCTGCGGGCCCTTTAGCGGTAGCGGGTGGTCCTATTAGTGACCGAGGGCTCCGGTCCAGCCCCTGCATGGGCCATGCGACTGAGGGCCAGTCTGTGCGTAGCCCCAGGGGCTTAAAAAATTTTTTTGAGGCCTTTTTTGACCCCTTCTCGCTATTTTTGCGATATCTTGGGCATACGGGGGTATTTTTGCGACTTCCATATACCGTCAGAAAGCTCTTTCCGAGCAATTTCCGATGATGGAGGTTGTGGTTTTTGGTTCCACCATTTTGACAGTGATTTTTTCTGTTGAAGTCCGATGTCTCTTTTTGTCTTCCGGGAGTCATATCTGGCTCATCCGGACTCCTTTTTCAAAAAATGAGATATCGTCGGAAAGATGGTTCTATGTACTATTCAGTGGCAGAGGTATTTCTTCCAGATTTTGCTCTAGGTTTTCACTCCTTTGCGTTTTGCAGTTTATGCACTCTGGTGGTGTGCTTGGTTCTACAGGTCCGGGGATCTCTTCTTCTGGTTTCATAGTTCACTCTTCTTTCTGACTTCTGAGCTTGCATGCTCTTTCTCTAGCATTCATTGTTCTGTAAACGCACTGAGATAAAGTGCCTTCTTCTGCTTTTCTTGGATCTTGTACACCTGGTTCGGTTGATGTACTCGCACTGTGTTATAAAGTGCCATGGGGGGATTATGATGCATTTGCCGCTTTAGGCGCATCCACTTTTGTCAAGTGAGCGTACCTTCCATGACATTAGCCCATGTAGTCTGTATCTGTGACACCACCCTTTATCCTGTGTGTGTGCTTCTGTTGCACTGTTGGTGTTCCTAGTTCTTCTTCTGCATCTGTTTCTGGTACTGCATTTCAGTGTTCCTGTCACCTCTCCCAGTTCAGCATTATGGGGGGGTTCACCTGTTGGTTCTATTGCTTCCTGGTTCGATTGATCAGCTCTTCAGA
>MU227670.1:128168-141891 GCA_018584345.1 Thuja plicata
TGTTGGTTCTATTGCTTCCTGGTTCGATTGATCAGCTCTTCAGACACTTGTCTTCTCTACCTGGTCATGCACTTCAGTGGGGGTTCCAGCAGTTTCTTCTGACAGAGTTTTCAGACATGCTTCGGAGTTGCTTCTTGCTCTATTCTTGTTCCTTTCTCTGGGACACCTTTTTCTCTAGATTGAAGGTTTTCTTCATCTAGTTTGCTTTATGTTTTTGGTACCTGATCAGGCCTAGTTTCCGGGACCCATCTTTCCTGTTTTCTGTAGTAGTTTCCTAGGTTTGGCTTCTCCCTAAGCTTATCTTAAGGGGGGGTGTTAGAGTAATAGTCTATCGGGTTACTAATTTAAATCTTTATGATCTAATTAGTAACTTCCCTATTCACTCTAGTTTGCTTCAGCTAACCTTAGGTAGTTTCTATTTCTTTTTGTTTCCCTTTTAGGGTTTCGGTATTCCTTTATAAGGAATCACCTCTTTGTATTTCATAAGGAGATCATTTTGTAAATCATTATTGTTGAATATAGAAATAATTTCTGTCAACATGGTTTTCCTGTCTCTGGCCTATCGGCCGCCATAGATTCTGTCTTCTCTCTTCTGTCTACTTCTTCTTCTTTGTAACAGCTTTGCATGCAGGTGTTCTTGGGAAGATTGCAGTTTAGCAATCTTAACATACCCCACACCAGCCCTTCAAGGTCACTTGGCTAAACAGAGGACAACATGTCCTTGTTAATGAACAAGCTTGGGTTGAATTCTCAATTGGGAGATATAAGGATAAAGTTTTATGTGATGACTTACCTATGGATGCATGTCACTTGCTCCTAGGTAGACCATGGAAATTTGACAGAAAGGCCATGCATGATGGAGTGAAAAATTCATACTCTTTCAAGAAGGACAATGTGACATACAAAATCCAGTCACTGCCTAAGGATGTAGAATTGAAGATAACTAGTCCTAATGTCCTCATGGAAAATGAAAAAGAGTTCTTAGAGGCTTTAGAAGAAGGAGAAGGAGTTGGATTTGCACTGGTGTTAAAGCCAAAGGAATTTGCAGACAAAACAAAGAAGAGGACAGAACTACCTAAAGAAGTCCAAGAGATGTTACAGAGGTATGAAGGTATAGTGAGTGATGGACAACCATAAACCCTCCCCCTAAGAGGTTTGTAAGCCATCAGATAGACCTAATACGAGGAGATACCCTACCCAATAAGGCATCCTATAAGATGAATCCTCAACAGAATGAGGAGATTGCTAGACAAATCCAAGAGCTCCTAGAACAAAGCCTTATAAGAAAGAGCATTAGCCCATGTGTCGTGCCCACTATCCTAGCACCTAAAAAGGGAGGAAATTGGAGGTTATGTACAGACTCCAGAGCAATAAATAGGATTAAAATAAGGTATAGATTCTCTATCCCTAGGATAGAAGACCTAATGGACTGTCGAGGAGGAGCAAGCTACTTTACAAAGATAGACCTAAAGAGTGGCTATCATCAAATCAGGGTAAATGAAGGGGATGAGTGGAAGACAACCTTCAAAACCATAGAATGACTATATGAGTGGCTTGTAATGTCATTTGGGCTATCAAATGCCCCATCTACATTCATGAGATTGATGAATGAGGTCCTCAAAGACTATATTGGAAAGTTTATAGTAGTCTATTTAGATGATATACTCATCTATAGAAAGACAAGAGAAGAGCACCTCAAACACTTGGAAATGGTTTTTAAGAAGCTGCAGGAGGAGAAGTTGATGATCAACTTAGAAAAGTGTGAGTTCATTAAGATAGAGCTAGTATACCTTGCTTTTGTACTATCTCAAGGTAAGCTAAAGATGGATCCAAGCAAAGTGGAAGCCATTCTCAAAATGCCTACTCCAAGGACAGCAACAGAGGTAAGGAGTTTCCATGGCCTGGCTCAATATTATAGAAAGTTCATCAAACAATTCAGTGCAATTTGTGCTCCCATGTTGGACACTATAAAAGGAGGCATGAAGACTAAGTTTGTATGGAACGAACAAGCTGACCATGGTTTTGAATTGTTAAAGAAAAAGATTGCTACACAACCTATTTTGGTTTTGCTAAGTTTTGAAAATTTATTTACAGTGCAGTGTAATGCCAGTAATGTGGCAATTGATGTTGTCTTAAGCCAAGAGGGAAGACCAGTGGCTTTCCATTCTGAGAAGTTGAGTGAAGCTAAGAAGAAATATTCTTCTTATGACCTAGAGATGTATGCTCTAGTTTAGGCACTGAGATAGTGGAGGCACTACTTGCTTCCAAAAGAGTTCATAGTCTTTTCTGACAACCAAGCATTAAGTTTCTTGAACTCTCAAGAGAAACTCAGTCACAAGCATATGAAGTGGGTTGAGTGCCTGCAAGCATACACATTCAATATCAAACACGAGAAGGGATTGCAGAATAAGATTGTAGATGCCTTGAGTAGAAGAGCCCTGACTATCCAAGAAATACAACTATAGAGCATGGGAATAGACAACTTCAAAGATCTCTATGGTGATGATGAAGACTTTGCAGACATCTATAAGGTATGCCAAGAATATAAGAATCACTTTCATAGCAAATATTCTGAATATACTTTGTTGGGTAATCTACTATTTAAAGGGAGTCAGTTATGTGTCCGTAGAGGGTCTATAAGGGATAATTTGATTCAGGAGAAACACAATGGGCACTGGGTGGTCATTTTGGGGTCAGTAAGATACAAGAACTAGTTCAGAGATTTTACTTTTGGCCAAAGATAAATGTTGATATTAGGAAGTATGTTGAGAGTTGTGTTGTGTGTCAGAAGGCTAAGGGAACATCTTCTAATGCTGGCCTATACCAACCACTTCCTATTCCAACTAGACCATGGGAATGCTTGAGCATGGACTTTGTAGTTGGGTTGCCTAAGTCAAGACAGGGAATGGATAGTGTCTATGTGATAGTGGATAGATTTAGTAAGATGGCCCACTTTGTACCATGCAAGACAACCAATGATGCCAGTCAAATAGCTTCTCTATTCTTTAAAGAGGTAGTCAGAATACATGGATTTTCCTTGATCATTGTGTTAGACAGAAACACCAAGTTTATGAGTCATTTTTGGAAGACTCTATGGTAGAAGTTAGGCACTAACTTATCTTTTGGATTTTCATACCATCCTCAGACTGATGGTCAAACTGAGGTAGTTAATAGGAGTCTTGGTAATTTCCTAAGATGCTTAACAAAGGAGTATGGTTAGACATGGGACTAACTCATAGGCCAATCTGAATATGCCTACAATGATACTGTGAATAGGACTACTGGTAAGAGTCCTTTTGAATTTGTCTATGGCATACACCCTAGAGGCATTTATGAGCTCAAAGAACTAAAGCATGGAGTTAAAGGGAGTGGATATGCTGAGGAATTTTCCTATGCTATGCAAGAGGTCCATGATATAGTCAGGAAGACACTGATTGACAATACTGAGAAAATCAAGAGTAAGGTGGATGAATGAAAAAGGGATGTCCAATTCAAGGTTGGGGATCTAGTGAGGGTACACCTCAACAAGGCTAGACTACAGAAAGGAATCCCACACAAGTTGTAGATGAGAAGAATTGGCCCCTATACTATACTGGCCAAATATAGAGCAAATGCTTACAAGGTGGAGTTACCAAAGAACAGTGGTTTGTCACCTATCTTTAACATTGCAGACTTGGTCTTATACAAAGGGCCAATACTTGATCTAGATCAGAGCTTGAATGAAGTCATCCAAGAGGTACAAGCACTCCATTTGTCATCTACAGTAGTCAAGAAGGAAGACTGCATACTAAAATCTAGAATTTACAAAAAGACCAGAAAGAAAGATTACAAAGAACACTTAGTGAAGTGGAAAGGACAACTGGATGCATATGCAACATGGATAAAGGAGTCAGAGTTCAAAAATTTGGGCATTGATCCTGACTTACTCAATCCGAGGATGGATTGAAATCTTTCACTTAGGGAGGATGGTGCAGGAGCACCTAGGCTATCCTCTAAGCCCTAGAATTTTTTGGCTTGTAACTTACCCTAGCCAAGTCAGTGTGTGTTTAATTTTGACCTTAGTAGGTCTTGCAAGGTGTGTTACTAGGTGGATTGATAGTTAGTGTCAAATCCAACCTAGTCTAGTTAGGTTACTTTAATGCATAGTTTGGCTTGAATAGGGAAAATGAGTCTTAATGGGTCCTAGAGTTAGGTAGGATTGGGAAAGTGCCTAAAAATTCCTTAATGATGTATATTCCTTGTACCAAGCATAGTAGAGGTCATAAAATTTAGTTTTAAGCGTTTATGTAAAAGATGCTACAATGTTGTCATGACAACATTTTGCATTGTTGCAATGTTGCATGCAACATAGACAACATTTGGATTCCTCTCGAGATGGAGGTGAAAAATTAATGATAGTGGCCTAAAATGGTGGAAGAATTATCCTAAGATTCATAAGGACTCATTTCCCAAGGTAGATTGAATGTAAGCAAGTTTTTGGAATAGCAAGAAGCTCTGCAATTCTGGTTTTTAGCAATATTCAAGCATTTTGAGTTACAGAGTGATTAGCTAGATTGAATTGATCAAAGTAGTGTTGGATCTCTATTGAGTAGGTATTTTTAAGACTTTTTCATTCATTGTGCAAGTACTGTAGATTTGATTTGTTAGCATTAGTAAATTGGTTAAGTTTTAGGGAGTCTGTTGGTCCAGTCTAGAGTAGTTTGTGTTTCCATGGCTTCCCACCATGAAATTCAACCGTGGGAATCTCCTAAGGGTGGATGGATGTTTTAGTGGATCCTTTGTATAGTTTAAATATGCAAGGAGAGGTACTAAAGAGTTGAGCTACTATTTTTAAGGTTATGCCCTAGGCGAGCAAGGTCTGTCCGGTTAGGGGTGTAACATAGTAAGAATCAAGTGCCATTGCAAAGGGGCGTGTGAGGGAAATAAACCAAGTGATGTTCCAAAATCCTTAGGGTCTAAATGAACCATACCTACGAGCTTAGATCCTATCTAATCCATCTTGATACATTTCTAGCAAGAAATCAGTGTGTTGTTGTCAATGCTTGAAAATAGGCCTAAAATTCCTACATTTCAGGACAGTAGTGTATGGATGGTGTGAGGAGTTAAAACCTTGAAAATATTTAAGTTCTTGGACAAGGTTATCTAATTCCTAAGTTTTTTTTTAGGTTTGTTTGGAATTTTTTGGCAAGAATCCAGAAAAACCCTCTGGATAGGGCTAATAGGACTATTAGGCCTAATAGGATCAAAAGCATTGTGAAGGTGGAACTCGATTACTTTGAAATAGAAGACCCATTCAAATGGGATTGAAAGGATTTCATATGGATGTATTGAAGGTAAATATGACCTTTGTAGCACTTTTGAGTATGTTTGGGAATTTTTGAGCTTGGAATCATCCAAGGGAGCATATAGACAAGGATTGCTTTCAATGGTGGAAATCTTTCAAGATTAAGCACAAAGCAACTAACTCTTAGAGTGGAGTTAGAATAGTCTTGGAGTGTGAAGACTTAAGACTTTAGTGGATTCTAGGAGATAAATAGGATCCTAAGTAGACTAGGGCAAGTTAAGTCCTTATTGAGTAAGTGCAAGCCAATCTATATGTGTTTGTGTGTATTCACATGTATATATGCATGTACATATATACATGTACGTGTGTATGTACATATATACATGTATGTGTATATATGTGTTTGTGTGTATTCACATGTATATATGCATGTACATATATACATGTACGTGTGCATGTGTGTGTGTGTGTATATATGCGTGTGTGTGTGTATAAATTTATATATACATATATGTGTGTATATATATGTAAATTTATATGTATATATACATATATATGTGTGTGTGTATGTATATGTGTATATATGTGTATATATAAATATATGTGTGTGTACATACATATATGTATATGTATATATACATATCTAGATATGTGTATATATATATATATTTATATTTATTTATTTATTTATTTATGTATTTATTTATTTATTTATTTATTTATACACACATGTGTAATTACAAGATGGCTATACTAATAAACCCTTTTGTTAGGTTGATAATCAATAAAATGATTCCCATGTTAAGTATTTTGATTTGCTTCAAATATGTTCCTTGCACAACAACTGAACTTGCACAGACAAGTTCAACAACATATATAGATGTGAAATTAACCATAAACACACATAATTTCATCACTAGTTGGACCTCAATTGTAATAAATTAAACATAAATACACTACTAACATGTGGGAAACATAATTTTATCATTTGTTTCATTCTTTTTTAGCTTCATCCTCTCCTTGATGCAACGTAATAAATAGTAACAAACACCTTCCACATTTCCAGGCTCTGTTATTTTTGCAAAAATATGTCCTACAAAATATGTTTCCAATTTGACCTGTAAATATAAAATAAATAGAAATGAATCCTTTAAATTTATATATACACGTACCAATTTTGATCAAACCTGAAATATGGTCATAATCGATAGAAATCAATGGAATTTTTTCAAAGCTTTCATCCTCAACTTCATCATTTGTATTAGTAACATCTAGTGGAACCAAATTCCATTACTGACATATTCAATTTTTGGTTGATACATTCACCATAGTTTTTAGAAATGCAGTCATAACAAAAGCATGAGCAATCTATAGTGTATAATGACAACACATTACTATATGTACTCATAACTAAATGCAGGGATCTTGTTTTGTCTACCCTCTTGCATCCATGGATTGATCTTCTATCAACACCTGAACAAGACACATGTAAAAATTTAAGACAAGTTAAAATCGTGTGTGTGTGTGTGTGTGTGTGTGTGTTCTTCAATGATCAATAAATTTAAACTGAAACAAGTGATGTTGTATTTATACCTAATATCTCCCAGAATACTCAGAACGGTATAACTCGATCCAATCGTGATGATGTGTTATCCTGATTTGGCACCACAAAATGCATCTTGCACCACTCAACTACATCATGAGCATTATTTATGCGATTCCCTGATAGTCCAGTTGATACTTTATTAAAGCACGTTTGATACAAGCTCATGCACCATCATGCTCTCCCTTTCCTTGTCCACTCTAAAAGAAACTCCAAATATGTGGTATCTTTTGGTATCGATGATATCTACATAGTGCATAAAATGGCCTTTCTGATTTAAATTGTGTTGCACATCCATCTAACCAAATGAAATGCTTTTCAATTTTGATGCCTTTGTTTTCAAAATATCCAAATAATGTGTTAAAGCAATGGTCGACAAAATGTATGTCACGCTCTTTATCATCACTAATGTAAAAGTGATCTTTTTTCTTTATGACTCATGCTTGATATGTACTTTCAACACCATCCAAATCTAATTGTGCATATCGATAAGACACATGTGTCATGATAGTGACCTACTTTGTATAGTAGCATTATGCTTGAAGTTATTTTTGAGAAACAAAAGAGTAATTCTCTACAAAGTCAACAATCGATAAAATTGTTCCAACTAGAAAAGTTTCTCTTAGTATTTGGAATTATTCTTCTTGTCATTTAGCAAACTAAACATGATGTGTATATGGTTGAATTAATTTATGAAAATTCTCCATAAATGTTGCAACAAGTATCTCCTCCTCTACATATTCCAACCTTGTTGATTCTTTCCCAAATTTTGTTTTAGACTTTATGTACTTGTAACTCTTACACTTTACCATCCCCGTCATGTTAGTATCTTCAAGTATCAAAGGAAATTTAGCCAAATCACCGCATTTTTGACAAGTTCTTCTTATGTAATCCATTTCAGGTATTTCATGATCAATTGATTTTTAACATATAAGATTTTTGCTATGAATTAGCTTGGACGTTTAGGAAAATCATTTTGAGAACCACCACTTTATTCTATCATCTTTCTAAACCGTTGATATTAGAGATCAAACTCAATATGATATAGACAACAAAAAGTTTCAAAAGATTTATTTATCTTTACAAAATATGGCTTTAGTCTTTCAAACATTGTTTGTCCAATCTTAATGTCAGGATTTGAATTACAAAATGAGAGATACAATTCATGTTGTGTGGTGTCCAACCAATGTTTTGTGTGCTTCAAATATTCCTTAGGCCCAGTCCTCTTCTTGATAAAATCTCTTGTATTTGGTGAAGGACGAGAATGATCAGTCCAAAATGTCGTAATCAAGTTCCTAATTGTTTCCTTAATCCTATCAGAGCGAGGAGCTCTACACATTTGTGCCCAATTACCTTCGAATGTAGTATCATCCAAATTGATTCTCCTTTTCAAATAATGTGTTATGGTCTTCCTATTGTACCCGATATGAGATGAAAGTGAAGAAAATTTGTCTTTTTGGGACATGTTTTTATTTAAAATATATGTCAGTATCACTCTTCTTGAAATGGACTTATCTGCAGATCTAGTTGTTTTCCCAATGGAATGCAAACCTTCCTTAACACTTTCAACAACATTTTTTTGTACGTTAGACAATTTTCTCTTTTTCAAACTTGCATCTACACCCAACAATTTTAATGGCTCTTTTAACTCATCTTTAAGAAGTGTAATTGATAATAGTTGGGTTTTTTTCAAGTGTATCAAGATTCTCAAATTGTGCAATTATTTTCTTATATTTTTTATTCAATGCCCTCTTCATAGTATTTATGGGTTGTTTAGCATAATCTCTCAATTTTTCCACATCCATTTCAATTAAATGATCTATCCTTTTATGCTTAATTTTTCTCTTCAATTGTTGGGCTATACTAACATTCTCATATGTTGTTTGTACTTCGACTGCAAACAAAATTTAAAAATATCTTAATAGCTCATCTTAAGGGGACCTTGATGAAATATGTAGAAAAGGTCTCATCTCAAAGGGAATAATTAATAAACTAATGAGAGAGACACATACTTATTTGACCTTGGGATGACCCTTCTCAAAATTCCATTACTTCAAATTGCGATGCCCCTTGTCCAACATATTCTTCATCAAAGGCTATGTACACAACAAAAACAATAGTCTTAAGGGGAAAGACCCAAAATGCATATTCACTAGAGAGAGAGAGACCTAGTTTCCTATGATAATATCTTTCTCATGCTTCTTCACATAGCCTTTGTTTAGTCTCTTCTAAATAATGTTGTGTACTTTTATTTATCCTTCTGTTTTTGTTTCCCATCACTTTCCAAAATTGTTCCACTTAAATTTGATAAAATACAATTTCAAGTCTTTCTTCTCCAAAATGTGAACTATTTTGCAGCTTTCGAATTAATAAAATGAGGAAAACATATATTTATTTATATGTAATTGTTATTAACCAGAAAAAGTACCAAATTGGTCGACATTGGTTTCTATCAAAAGTCATTATTGAAAGTAAATTGCTAAATCACTTAACCCCCAATCAAGTACTTTTGATAGAAAGTACTTTCGATCGAAAGTCCCTGAGTAAGGGAAATTTGTAGAGTTTTACAAAATTCTAAAGATTTCATGGCTTCAGGGCTCAATCACAGGGCTCAAATGGAATAATAAGGAGACATCCTTTTGCATAGCACAAGTACTCTAAATCATCTTTCTAACGATTATAGGTTTGACAATTTTTTATTTTATTATGTATATGTTTTTTGACATTAATCAAATGTAGGTTTTTTTATCAAATATAAACCTTTGAATTTGACATTTAAAGAAAAATAGTAGAAAAGAGAAAAAAAATTGAAAAATAACACTGCCCTCCATCTTTGAGTCTACTTTCTCTATAAAAAAATGAAATTCAATAAATACACAAGTTATAAGCTATGTAGTCAAGGTATGTCAAAATTATGGTTTAGTCAGTTTAAATCGCTAATAAAATATACAATAATTGTGATAATATCGTCAAACCAATTGCATGCCCTCTGTATGGGTGTTACAAAACTAAACTCAAAATAAGTACATTGGTATCTATTTTAGAAAAAAAATTATGCTCTATGAAAACAATGTAACTCTTTGAAAAATGACATTTTCAGCAACATACCAGTTTTTGTGGGAGAAAGAAAAAACCTTTCAAAACAATTCAAAAAAAAAATTAAAAAATATATTTAGAATCTAGATAGAAAATCCTAAAAGACTCTAATTTACTTCATATTATGATTTCAAATAATTCAACGGCAATATGCATTCGAATCTTAATTTTTTTTTCAAAATGTAGAGTTCAGTGTCCATTCAAGCAAAAAAGTGTAACCCACTATTGTGGGTTGACCCTGCAACCCATAGTAAGGTTTTTGTTCCTTCCTTGAAATAAATCTTAAACTATGCAATTAAACATTCACATTGAAGCTTGTGATAATGAATTAATCTGTCCTAGATAGATAAATTCATGAAAAGTATGAGACAATAAGATAGGAGACAATACATGGTGAGATTTTCATTAATTCTTATCCAACCTGCAACTTGCAATATATCAAACAAGATACTATATCCAAGAAAACTACTGTATATTTATATTTTATCTACCTAGTAAAAAAATACCCAAGATCAGAACCCCTTCATCAATTACAAAAAATGTATTTATAGTGCAAGCATAACTAAGATGAAACACTTGAGTACAAACCCTTAGTTGACCATGGTCAAGTTACAATAAATACAAAAAATCAGACACCAAACAAATGATTTGATCATGTGTGTATATTTTGATTTATGAAGTGACCTAGAGGAGGAAATCCATGTCGTTGCAGCAAAAAAGAATGTCCCATACCTCATAGGTATGCTATGATCGTCCTTTGTAGTGTAGAGACAATGCTCAAGGTCACTACAATCATAAATGAGTATGGAACAACTTGAGTGGCGTATGCAGAGACCAAGAGGATAGAAAATATGGCACCACTGGAAGTAGAGGATTCATTGGAGTAGTTGTAACAATCAATACTTGATCCTCTATTTGGTAAAAACCCTTGCCGATCATGAATAGTCTTTGCAATTTAAACTCGGGCCACTAGTTTGAATGTGGGTCATTTGTTGTTGTTTTTTATACCAGCTATGCCCCGTGAATCCCATTGGCCAACTAAAACCCTTGATGGATGCCACCCAGTCTAGAGACTACCTGCACTTGCCATAAACAATTACCCTAACATTAGTGATAAACTTGGAAAATGCATTGTCTAGGGAAATTAATTTATCAATGGCCTCATAATATGCATGCTCAATGATATAATCTCCATTACCCTCCTCCATTCTTCGTTCATAGACATTTGTATGCAAGTTATTCATCACTTCTACTATTTTTCATGTTGTTATAGAGATCTCATATTTGGTCAAAAACTCTAACCTTAGTTGCACAAAGAAATATTAAAATACTTCAAAAATTTGATGTTACATCTTTGCTCCTCGCAACCCCACAACACTTTACCCGACATCTTCTTTTTTCCCTGTGAAGTTGTGAGAAACTGTCACATGTTGAACACTATCTCCAACCATTTGCATCCATTGAGTGCCTGGGCCCCACAAGTACCGCTTAATGGAAGCCTCTTTTCATTTATAGTCGGGGAGTTAGAGTGTTTTTAGAACCAATGAGAATGTCATCTCCATTGACCTTTGATGTCGGGTAGTCTGGGGAAAACCCAAACTTACATACCTGAGGACATTTTGTTTTTAAGTTTACTAAATGATCCGACTACCTGACATCATGCATAGTCAGGTATTCAAGGGAAAACCCAAACTTTGGAACAAGTTGGGAAGTTAGGAATTCTTCCTTTAACTAGGGTTCTAACCTATTCTTTAAAATGGGCTTCAAATTATTCTTTAAAAGAGGTTTGGAATTGAAATGTTCAAGGGAGATTTGACTTATAATGTTCAAGGGGTTTATTATTTGCAGTGAGTGTTCATACAGGTTTAAATAACTAGTTTCATTGCTTAAAGTCACAAGCAATGCAAAAAACTAATATTAAAGATGACATTGTAATGTATTTCAGAAAATATCATCCAATTGACATCCACCATGGATTATGATTTTGACTAGTGCATGGTAGCTGTTATATAGATTCATATTTTTCATATTTTTCATTTGCTTTCAAAATTATATTTAGATGCTAACAATAGACTAGACTTTACAAGAAGATGTCGTGTGTTAGTAATAACTGAGAGGGGGGGTGAATCAATGGCCTCAAAAATTTATCCTTCAAACTTAACCACCAATCAATAAACCTCAAATTATTATGTCCCTACAAGATGCATGCCATGAAATACTATTACTAATTAACTGTCTATCGGTGTTCTCTGTCAGTCCTTATTCTTTCTTGATTACCGATAAGCAGTATAACTATTTACCTAAAACTCAGTAAATAAGCAGAGTTTACCGATATATTCAGAATGAATTATGTAAGATGCAAAATAATAAAGAAATGAATCATACACACATAACACATGGATTTTAACATGGAAACCCTGTTAAGGGAAAAACCACTGGGACCGGTACCCCAAATTTTCACTCTTCTAAAGTGAACCCTGTTAAGAGCCAACCCTGTTAAAGGTTACAAACACACTCTTAGGTGTGACCTTGTTAGAGGATTTTATACATAGAGGTTGTCACTTAGTATCGGGCATCTAATGTTTACATCCTTGAATCATCCTCTCTCTTATACTGTCAATAGGCATCAGGAATATCCAATGCTACTTTTATGAATCAACCTTTTTGGCACTCCTTGAGATGTACCTCAATATATAGAAGATTGTTAAGTCCTGCTCTGTTAAGAGACTTGATGCTTCAATGGTTAAACTGAAACACTATGACCTATTTCTAATGCAACTATGAATTGCAGATTTTCAAATCTATTTAAGTACATTACTTCTCTGATCAATATGTCAATTCAATCCTTTGTGGTCCACACTTTTTGCTCTGTGATGTTGTGCTTCACTGTTCGTCATTGTCTGCAGAATTCCTTAGCTCTCCTTCAGCTTGATTGATCAAGACTGCATGAAGTATTTCTTCATCAGTTTCTCTTCAACATCCTCTTTCTATTCACTCCCCTTAATCCCCTTTTCATGCATTACGAAAATCAATTAAGCTTGTCTCTTATATAGACATGATATTCATTATTTCTTGATTCTTGCCGTGAAAAACAATCCAACCAATTAGATTTCAAGAATAACTCATGATTTGTCTCATAGATATCTTCTTGCCAACTGTACAAATCAGCTTTAAATCAATCACTTATCTCTGGTCGAATAAAACAAAGTAGAAAACTAGTTAAGTCCTTATTTATCTCTGGCAGCTAGATATTTTGTCATTTTTTGAACTCTATGTTCCGTCAGTCACCTTTGTAGTTAGTTGTCGGTGACAACTGACAGTTCTGTCGGCGAGACTCCAGTTAGCTTCGTGATCTCCGTCCATCGAGCAACACTATATTTTCTTCTATTGGGTTACTTTTTTCTTTGCTCGTCGGGCATTCTGTGGTTTTGCTTTGTTGGGAAACATTGTGCTTCCTATCATCGAGTAATACTGTGACTATTTTTCTTTGCTTTTATCGATGGTGTGCACTCCGTCGGTGTTGTTTGTCACTTAGTGAATACATAACTTTTATGTATTTTTGAAAGCATAACCTTGGTTATTTTGGTTCTCTGAAGTCTTTGGATTTATGTATATGACCGTACAGATGATATCAAGTTGACATCAATGACAATACAAATCATTAACTGATTTAATGCCTTGCATTATCTTCAACTTAACATTATCAAACATTTAATCAGTTACATGTCATCAATCTCTCC
>MU227670.1:146191-170919 GCA_018584345.1 Thuja plicata
CAATTTCATCAAGATCATCTTCTTCATTTTCACTATCACTATCTTTTCTCATAGTGTTTTTGTGACTTGATTTACTTATTCTCATAGAAGTTTTGAATGTAGACTCTATGTTTGGTAAGACACTATTGTCAAATTTATTCATCTCAAATTAAATTATTCTTCCAATTAAATTGTCTAGAGTAACATTTCTATATGCTACTACTCTCATTTCTTGAATGACAGATACTTTAATAGCATAAGTAGGGAGTAAGGTTCTTAGAATTTTACTTACCACGGTATCTTCTTCTAGTACACCTCAAACTCCTTGGATAGAATTGACTACCTCTTTGATTCTTCTACTTTACTGAGTGATGTTTTCACCTTCTTTCATTTTGAGATCATCAAACTTTCCTCTAAGGCTTTCTGCCTTGGCTCTCAAAACATTTTTGTCACCACCATGTACATGCTTCAATTTTTCCCACATCTTCTTTGTAGTTTTGCATTCTTTGACATCTTCAAATTTAGCATCAGAGAGTGAGGAAGAAATCTCTATCATCATGTCATTGTGTTCATGCTTCTCTCTCATTTTTTCAAGTGTTGGTGCTCCTATGGGAAACACATATTCAGTTTCTACGAATTGAGTAACATCATTACCAATACCTGATAAGTGGATTCTTATCTTGCTCTGCCATGAAGAAAAATTATCTTTGTTCAACTTGGGCACATCTCGTCTTTTCATCTTGTGATCTTTGGCTTAAGTCTTGAAACCTTCCTTCTAAGCACACAAGCTCTAATACCAATTGTTAGTAATAACTGAGAGGGGGGGTGAATCAGTGGCCTCAAAAAGTTACCCTTTAAACTTAACCACCAATCAATAAACCTCAGATTATTATGTCCCTACAAGATGCATGCCATGAAATACTATTATTGATTAACTATCTGTTGGTGTTCTTTGTCAATCCTTATTCTTTCTTGATTACCGATAAGCAGTATAACTATTTACCGAAACTCAGTAAATAAGCAGAGTATACCAATATAGCCAGAATGAATTATGTAAGATGCAGAACAATAAAGAAATGAATCATACACACATAACACATGGATTTTAACATGGAAACCCTGTTAAGGGAAAAACCATTGGGACCGGTACCCCAAATTTCACTCTTCTAAAGTGAGCCATGTTAAGAGCCAACCCTGCTAAAGGTTACAAACACACTATTAGGTGTGACCTTGTTAGAGGATTTTATACATAGAGGTTGTCACTTAGTATTAGGCATCTAATGCTGCCATCCTTGAATCAGCCTCTCTCTTAGACTATCAATAGGCATCGGGCATATCCAATGCTACTTTCATGAATCAACCTTTTTGGCATTCCTTGAGATGTACATCAATATATAGAAGACTATTAAGTCCTGCTCTGTTAAGAGACTTGATGCTTCAATGGTTAAACTGAAACACTATGACCCATTTCTAATGCAACTTTGAATTGCAGATTTTTAGATCTATTTAAGTACATTACCTCTTTGATCAATATGTCAATTCAATCCTTTGTGCTCCACACTTTCTTCTCTGTGATGTTGTGCTTCACTATTCATCGGTGTCTGCATAATTCCTTATCTCTCCTTCAGCTTGATTGATTAAGACTGCATGAAGTATTTCTTCATCAGTTTCTCTTCAGTGTCCTCTTTCTATTCACTCCCCTTAATACCCTTTTCATGCATTACGAAAATGAATTAAGCTTATCTCTTATATAGACATGATATTCATTGTTTCTTGATTCTTGATTCTTGATTCTTGGCGTGAAAAACAATCCAGCCAATTAGATTTAAAGCATAACTCCTGATTTGTCTCGTAGATATCTTCTTGCCAACTGTACAAATCAGCTTTAAATCAATCACGTATCTTTGGTCGAATAAAACAAAGTTGACAACCAGTTAAGTCCTTATTTAGCTCTGGCAGCTAGATATTTTGTCATTTTTTGAACTCTCTGTTCCGTCAGTCACCTTTGCAGTTAGTTGTCAGTGACAACGAACAGTTCTGTCGGTGAGACTCCAGTTAGCTTCGTGATCTCCGTCCATCGGGAAACATTGTATTTTCTTTTGTCAGGTTACTCTTTTCTTTACTCATCGGGTATTCTGTAGTTTTTCTTTGTCGGGCAACACTGTGCTTCCTATCGTCGGGTAATACTGTGACTGTTCTTCTTTGCTTTTACCAATGGTGTGCACTCCATCGGTGTTGTTTGTCACTTAGTGAATACATGACTTTTATGTATTGTTGAAAGCATAAACTTGGTTCTTTTGGTTCACTGAGGTCTTTGGCTTTATGTATATGACCGTATAGATGATATCAAGTTGACATCAATGCCAATACAAATCATTAACTGATTTAATGCCTTGCATTATCTTCAACTTAACATTATCAAACATTTAATCAGTTACATGTCATCATTTGTGGTCACCGATGTTGCATTATACAATTTCAGTTTCCAACTTCAGTTCTTGTTGGACATCTTTTTGGTAATTCAAGTCCACCTCAAGCATTCATAGCTTCAATATCACAATGTTTTTTGCATTATTCCATAGAAAACCATAAAATATAACATGTCATTTTTTCATTTACTTCCAAATATTTGATTATCTGGTAAAGGTGGATTGCATTTCCCAAAATGTATTGTTCCTCCAGTACACAAACATTCACTATGCTTCCCTTTGCATTTCACCACCCTCTTTCATGCCCAATATTCCATAAAAAAAATAAGTGGAAACCCCATTAACAAAATAATTGAAAACCCCATCTACAAGTTCTAAGTGTAATCATAAACTTGTCCATCAAGTAATGGATGGAATTTTATGATAATACAGTTTTGTATTTATATGTACTTACATATGTATATATGTATGTATGTATTTATACATGTATGTATGTAGTTATATACTTATGTATGCATTTATATATGTATACATAAATACATTTATATATGTATATGTGTATATGTGTATATGTGTGGGTACAAATAAATAACTATCTAATATACAACTCAAGAACCACTTAATGTTTCATTTGATCTATCTACCCTGCCCTTCTTTCTCTGATGCATTTTATCAATATAATTGATGCCTCAATTGTTTGTCTTCTTTGTGTTCTTTATGAATGTTTGTGTACTATGTCCTTGACTATATATTAATAGTTCCTAATACTTTTCTTTCAATGTAATGATTCTCATACAATCAATTTAAGACTATTATTCACCATAGTAATGATTAGTTTCATAACCAAACCAATAAGATGTATGGAATTGAATCGTCATTTTATTTATTTAATGGCTAATTATAAACATTTTAATGTGCATCTTTTTTCTTTGGTCAATAATTGTATAGAAATGAGTATGTAATCTATATCAACAATATCTATTGACATGTGGAGAAATATTAAGTGGTTCTTGTGTTATATATGTGGAATTTGGGCACAAATAAGATACAACAAAGCAACATTATACATGTTTGAATTTAACAACAAAACTATTGGACTTACCCTATGCTTGGACCAGCATGTTCCAGATACATAAATATGCAAGTAGGCCACCAAATAGCCAGTCACATTGTCCACCTAAAAAATATATTCAATCCAAGTATGATGAGATATGGTATGTGTATAATTTTGTTTCATTAGACTAATTTAGAGTGAATTGTACTAGTGCAACATAGTTTAACATTGTATCACTCCTAGTTACTACCACGATGAACAATTCCATGAAATGTATTAACATTTCAATGCATATATAAATATATGTATCTTATTTTTCATGCAAATAGTGATAATGGCTCTACAAAGTGTTTTTGGTGTTGATTTATGTGTTACTATACAAATTCACACTCGATTGTACATGCCCAGCATTATTTAACACTAAAAACATCTTCGTAGAACCAAGTGTCATTAGTGTAGTCCTCAATAGAGAGGATGGGGAAAAATTCAAACACATTGTGAAAGAAATCATGGAAAGTGGTGAGGAGTTGAAATAAAATGAAATGTTAAGTTGTTCTTGTTCTGGTTATTAAATGGGATGAATGGAGGTGAAATGTGAGGGGATGCATAGTAAATGATAAGCACTTGGAATTCCATGATTGGTTCACATTCCATGATCGGTTGAAATTTCATCATCAACTCAAAATCAATGCAGCTCATCCTCTACTAGGGGTATCTGACTATTTGGTTTCCACAGAGACGTTTGAACTTACAAACACACCTTGCCACTCCACTATAATTGTCTGATGTGCATCACTATAGGTATTTCAAAAAATGGGCCCATTGTTTTACACCTTAGTACAAAGATGATGTGGCATGTATCAATCACCTTCATACGTGGCCCAAATAGATTTTTTTAGGTGGAAAATTGTAGCTAGAGGAATCAAGTTGCAGTCAAAATATTAGGTGGATACAAAGGATTTCAGTCATAATCAACATATACAAAATTGAAATAGATTGACAACTTCAACATAATTGCAGTTAAAACAAAATAACAAGGTATAGAATGTTAGGTTCTGAGGAAAAGAGCACAGTCATTGATATTAAAATTTGTCATATATAATTGAGTTCGACACACCAATTCAACATACTTGTAAAGATAACAAGTTATAGACAGCCGTGTTGAAAACAAAAGAGAGCACAATCATTGATATTATAAGTTGTCATTTATAATTGAATTGGAGTCACCAATTCAACATAATTTGAGAGAAAAAACTAGTTATAGACAGTCATGTTGAAAACAAAACAAAGAAAACTCATTGATATATAAGTTGTCATATACAATTGAATTGTACTCACCAATTCACATATTTTAGAAGATAATAATTTATAGACAATCACATTATAAACAAAAGAGAGTCAAGTCATCGATACATAAGATGTTAAAAAAAATTCAATTGAACTCACCAATTCAACATACTTGGAGAGAGAACAAGTTATAGATAGTCATGTTGAAAAAAAAATAGAGAAAATTTATTGATATATAAGGTGTCATATAAAATTGAATTGGACTAACCAATTCAACAAACTTGGACAAATAACAAGTTATAAATAGTCATGCTAAAAAGAAAAGAGAGAAAATTCATTGATATATAAGGTTTCCTATAAAATCTAAATGGACTGGTCAATTCAAAAAGCTTGGACATGTTTGAATAATATGCAAATATGTGCTTAAAATATGTTTGAGATGTATTGTCATTGATGTGGTGTCATTCATGTCAACATATTTCTCTATTTGTGACAATGTTGTAGAGAATTTTTGTGAGTTCATCTGATCAGTGTAGCAAGTATTTCGAACATCAGAGTTTGTGGATGTATGAGTTTGTTAGAGAGTTTTTTGTAGTTGATTCAGTTCAACTTTCAAAGGTTTGCATGAATATTTGAGTGAGTTATGTGAATCTATGTTGTGAATGGTTTTTCAGTTGTTCAGAGGTGACAGGGTGACATTATTTTGATATGCATTGCTCCACATTATAATATCTTTCTTCATGGATCTGTTATCATGTTTGTTAAATTGTTGTGTGTCCATATTTCAAATCGTTTGTTTGGAGGCCCACTAGTTATTTTTCAAGGTTGATAGTCATTTTTTTTAGTATTCCTGAGTGATGGTATGAAGATGTTGATGATACCGAAATTTGTATTGATGTGGAGGTTGTTGTGGTAATTCATGATGCTTGTGGATGTTTCTAGATCATGCACTTTTTGTGTTGTTGGTCCACATTGGCCATTGTAAACATAATTGGTGATTTATGTTCGGTATGTTTGATGTCTTCATGTTCTTGGTTGATCTGATGATTTAGTGTGTTGCATAATTTTGAGGCATAACTCTTAGAGGTGTTTTGTGTTCAAGGATGAAGATTTTGGTCCATGTTATTTTTTATCCGACATTACTTGTTCCACATTTAATACTATAATTAAGTATGATTATATATTTTTGTAATTAGGTGGAGAGTGTTGAGCCGACTTGCTGATTTCTCCAAGGTTGATTATATGTATACATAAATATATTAATCATGTATTTGTGAGTGGATATGTAGTTAAGAAATAGGTGTGAATGTGTATGTGAGTTGAATGTATACATCTTTTGAAGGAAGTGAATAGGTGTGGAAAAGAAAGTTGTTTTTGTGCTTCAACAGAACTGATCCAGGCATGATGAAGATGTTATTGTACAATTCATGTTCTGTGGATATAATCCAAATTTGTTGTAAGGAAGTGAGTCTTGCCTAGGCAGTAATCCTTTCTCTTTTATTTTGAGTAGTGATCTCTAGGAAATGTGCCTGAATGCATGTGCATTCCCATTGTAATACTCCTAAGAGGGTATAATAATTCTAACAGAGTATATCATCTTGTGGGTTCATGCCCACCATAGTTTTTCCCTTAATCGAGTTTCCACATAGAAAGTCTTGGTGTTATATGTTATTGATGTGTTGTGGATATGTGCTTGCATGTTTAATTATAAGATTTGAGTATAAGGTTAAAGTCTTGTGAAGTTGCATAATTTTTAGGACAACTAATTCNAATCCCCCCCCCCCCCCCTCAATTGTTTGCTTCCCTATTTTCATCAATCGGTATCGGAGCCTAGTTCCTATGAGGGAAGTTTAATCACTTGAGATGATCTAAGATGGAAACTTACAAGAAGGATAGTCTGAAATTTGATGGTACAAATTACTCTCTTTAGAAAGGTCACCTGGAGTGTCATTTTAGATGCATTGGTGAAGACTTTTGGGAGATTACCAAGAAGTAGTATAATCCTCCTGCACTTCCTACTACTCTTGATGGTGAAAAGAAGGTTGAATACAACATCAGAGATAAGGAAGCATTTTTTAGTGCCCTGACTGATACTGAGATGGAAAATGTAATAGAATTGAATATTTCTCATGAGATCTGGAAGAAGTTGGAAAACTTGTATGAAGGTAACACTTATGTGAAGCTTGAAAAGTTGTAGAGCCTAAAAGGAAAATATGAGACATTGAGGATGAGAACATTACTTCTTACATGTAGAAGGTGAATGAACATGTATGCAGTATCAGGTTTTCTGCTGGATGGGTGGATGAATCAGATATTGTTGTTAAAGTGCTTAGATCTTTACATCCTTCCTATAAACACAAAGTTGTTGCTATTGAAGAAATTCAAACTGTGACAAATGTAACCAAAGACATTGACTGGTAAGCTTTCAAATTTTGAGATGAGTGAGTTTGGTGATGCCCTTGCTAAGGTAGAATCTACATTCAAGGCTACATTTTCTAGAAAGGGTGAGTAGAGATATGATCCGAGAGAAAGTTATTCAAGATGTATATCCAGATATGCAAAGGAGATGAAAGAGATTGAAGATGAAGAGTGTGAGCTTTAGGAGCTTAAAGCCCTTATTTCCAAGAGATTTCCCAAAGGTGGTGGTAAGTATGAAGGAAAGTTCCTCTTAAATTTTTTTCTTGCAATAATATTGGTCATTTTGTATCAAGGTGTTCAAAAAGAGTTCCAAAAGCTAAACATAGGAAACCTAGATTTTTGAAGAGATATTATTATGTTGTTGATGAAGGTGTCACAGATGGTGAATCTGATAAATGTGGTTCAAGTGGTAGTGAATGGGTATTTATTTCTATCAAGGAAGATGATCTTGGCTCTACTAGCTACATGAATGAGGAAAGATCTTTGGACACACAAGTTGAAGAGAAATATGAATGGGCAATTGATAGTGAATGTTCACATCGTATGACAGGTGATAAGATAAATTTTGTAGGTTTGGAAAGGTATGATGGTGGTGTTGTAGTATTTGGAGATGATACACCTTGTCTGATTTGTGATAGAGGATCCATTACTCTTGATTGTAAGAACAATACTGATGATGTTTTGTATGTAGAAGGTTTAAAGAATAATATTTTGAGTGTTGGACAGTTAGTTGACAAGGGATGTGATCTGTGATTCAAGAATGAGAAATGTAGAATCTTGGGTAGCTCTCGAATTGAGATTTCTTCAACTAAAAAACTAAAGGTAATGTCTTTCATTTGAATAGTGTTGAGAAGAGATGCTTGATTGTTCAAATTAACAAAAGATGGTTGTGGTATATAAGGACGTGTCATGTGAATTTTGATAATATTGTTAAGATAAGTTCTATTTAAATTGTGAGAGATCTTCCTATGTTGAAGAAACCTACTAACCCTATGTGCAAGGAATGTCAATTGGGAAAACTATCTAGATCTACTTTCAGAAGTAAAAATCATTGTTCAAGTATATTGTTGGATCTTATGCATACTAATTTATGTGGTCCTTATAGAGTGAAATTTTTTAAGGAGACAGATATTTCATGTTGTTGATTAATGATTATTCAAGGATGGTGTGTGTTACTTTCTTGAGAGAGAAGTCTGGGTCCCTAGACAAATTCTAAATTTTCAAGGATGTGGTTGAGATAGAGACAAGTTTTAAGTTGAAATGTCTAAGATCTAATAGAGTTGGTTAATTCTCTTCCCACGAGTTCTATGCATTTTGTGAAGAACATGGGATAAAGATATAGTTGTCTACTCCACAAACCCCTCAACAAAATTGTGTAGTGGAAAGGAAAATAGAATTACTCTAGACACTACAAGGATAATGGTGATGGAAGAAAATATTTTGCATGCCTATTGGAGAGAAGTTGTGAGTATTGTAGTTTACACACTTGACTGGGTGCAAATGAAAGTTGATACTGGTAAGACTCCTTATGAATTATGGCATGGTCATGTTCCTACTATTAAAAATTTTAGAATCTTTGGAAGCAAATTTTATATCAAAAGAGATGAATATATAAAAAAGTTTGATGCAATATGTGATGAAGGTATTTTTCATGGTTATTCAACAAAAATAAAGGCATACAAATGTTACAATAATAGATTGAGGAAGATTGTTGACAGTGAAAATGTCAAGGTTGATGAAGGCAATAAGAAACAATCTAGATCTTGAGGATATGATTCAGATGATCAAGATGACAATACAAATCAAGGAATGCAACCTAAAACCCATAATCAAGTTCATATCATTCTAAGGAATCCAGAAGAAGGAACACAAGAGCCTGAAATTCAAGAAAATCATAAGACTCCAAGGTATGTAAGATTTAATCATTTAGAAAGTCAGTAATAGGATGATGAACGGTACTCCCCTTATTAATAAAAATACACAGCAAAATCTAGAATAATAATGATTTGCAAGGACAAGAAATGGGCTTTCTATTATCTCCAATGAAAATAAATTACAATATTTAGAAATATAACATGCACAACCACATGGGCATTTTTATTACAATATTCCACAAGCCAAAGCCACAAAATGCATATCCCAGAACTGCCCTAGATAACCCTACGAGCCTTCATTAAATAGGCAATTTTAACCGCCCTAGAAAGTTCTAGAAATTTTAACCATAAAGTTTGAGACCGACCACCCCTAATATTATTATTCATTTTTATTACATTAGAATAGGCCCAAAAAAAATTTGGAACCCAAAAGAAATTTTGAAGGAATTTCATTTTCCTCTATTTCAGGTAGCGGAACTTTCCGAGACCATAACTCATTAGTCGTTGACTTGATTGGCTATTATAACCCCATTTCAAAAATGTTGCAAAGTTCTCTACAGTGCATAATTGGAAAAGATCCAGATAGCCAAGGTTTTGACCCCATTCGAAGCCTCTAAAGCCTTCCAAACTGAGTTCAAAGTTTTTGTACCCTGCTACCAATAGCGAAAACTTTCAACATCTACAAAACTAGACTTGATCTTGCAATGAAACTTTACTGGCAGGATGATATAATCAAAGTGAACCTCCAGGAAAGAAAATAGAACATTCTAAGCTCAAATGAACAAACACTTACTAAAAATAGTAAATTTCCAGAAATAGTGGCTCTGAACCAAGATAGCCCTTATTGAAAAGAAACCAAAAAATATTTTTGGGTGATGTAAGATTTCTCTTACACCCAGGATGCTCCTGCGTCAGACACTCAATGTAATTTGAGAAGTGACCGTGTCACATCTCAGGTGTTTAGAGGAAAACCAAGATGGTTAACCTCCTCCCTTGATAGACATGATGAATCTTCCACAGGTCGTCGTTTCCATTTGACCAAATATTCTTCATATGTACTATTCCTTGTACTTTTTTCAATAGGACTGTCCAAGATGTCTTCAATCTCCTTTGTAGCTGAAGTAGTTGCTGAAATATTCCATTGTGCTTCTGTGACCTGATCCTCAACACCTCCCTCATGATATTTTGTCAAATCTAAAATGTTAAATAATGGTGAAATATTGAGTTCACTGGGAAACTCTACTTCATAATTGTTTCTTAAATCATGCTTCTTCAGTATTTTGCATGGTCCAAACTTCTTCATCTTTAACTTATTATATGTTCCTACTGGAAATCTCTCCTTTCTCAAATGAACCATGACTTCATATCCCATCTGGAATTCCTTATGCTCCTTCTATTGTCTTCCTTATCCTTGTACTATGTAATCATTTTATTAATATGCTTCATTACCTCCCCATGAAAATTCTTTAAGTGTTCTGCAAAGTCTTCATCTTCAGCGCTACTTGTCTCTCCTTTGTCAAAATTTATTAATTCTGATGCATTTCTAGGACTACTTCCATATACTATCTGGAATGGTGATTTACCAGTTCTCCTATTGACAAAATTATTATATGAAAATTCTGCCTATGGTAAAATCAAATCCCATCCCTTTGGTTTATCTCCAACCAAGCATCTCAACAGATTCCCCAAACTCCTATTCACAACTTATGTTTGTCCATTGGTTTGTGGATGGTGTGTTGAGTTGAACTTCAACTTTTTCCACAAGGTCCTCCAAAATTACCCAACAAACTTGGTGTCTCGATCTGAAACTATACTCTTTGGAAAACCATGTAGTCTTACCACCTCCTTGAAAAACAACTCTGCTACATGAAAAATATCATTAGTCTTCTTGCAAGGATTGAAATGTGTGGGTTTGAAAACCTATCCACCACTACAAAGATGGAATCATGCCAAGAACAAAGTCCATACTAATATCCTCCCATGGATTTTATGGTATAGGTAATAGCTGATATAACCTTGTATTTTGCTTTGCTCCTTTTTTCCACCTGACATACCCTACAAATTTGTAGAAATTTCTTAACATCTTGCTGCAACTGTGGCCAATAATAATTCGCACTAACTAGAGAAATGGTTTATCTCGACCAAAATGTCCAGCCAATCCTCCACTATTCTTTTCTTTGATTAGATTCTCCTTCATGGAACTCTTTGGAATGCACAACTGACTACCTCTGAATAACATATCATCCTGGATTATGAAGTCCAACCATTTGGTTCGATCTAGAGTAACAGGTTCTCTACAAGGTTTCCAAGCTTCACCAAAATTTGGATCTTCGGGGTACAAACTCTTGAGTTCCTTGAACCCAACAACCTCAATATGCATATCTGTCAACAAAATATGTCTCCTGCTAAGGGCATCTACAACCCTATTAGACTTATCGCTCATGTGTTTCAAAACAAAAGTGTAACTCTGAAAAAAATCAACCCATTTCAAATACCTCTTATTCAACTTCCATTGATTATTCAAATATTGCAAAGCTTGATGATCAATAAATAAAAAAATTATTTTGGAAAAATATAATGTCTCCACTTCCTCAATGTCTGAACTATAGCATAAAACGTCTGATCATAAACAGAATATTTTCTCTTGGCATCATTCAACTTCTCACTAAAATAAGCAATGGGTTTACCTTCCTGACTCAAAATGGCTCCAATAGCATTACCACTAGCATCACAGTCTACTTGAAAAACCTTGTTAAAATCTAGAAGTGCTAAAATAGGTTGTTGTGTAACTTTTCTTTTCAACAATTCAAAACTCTTATCTGCCTCTACAGCCCACGTAAACTCTTTCCTATCCTCTCTCATTGTTTCATCCAAGGGTCCACAGATACTACTAAAATTTTGAATAAACATTTTGTAACAGCTAAACAAACCATGAAAATATCTTACCTCAATAGAACTCCTTGGAGTAGGCCATTCGAGGATAGCCTTCACCTTCTCTAGGTCCATTTTTAGACCTTATGTTGAAACTAAAAATCCTAGATACACTAGTTCCTTCTTCACAAAACTACACTTCTTCAGATTAATCAATAACTTTTCTTCCCTTAACCTCTCAAACACCCTACGAATATACATTATATGTTCTTCCAATGTCTTACTGAAGATCAAAATATCATCCAAATAAACAATGACAAACTTACCCATAAATTCTTTCAGTACTTTGTTCACGAGCCGCATGAATGTGCTCAGTGCATTGGTTAGCCCAAAAGGCATGACTAACCACTCATACAAACCCTCATTTTCTTGAAGGTTGTCATCCATTCATCTCCTTCTCTGATCCTAATTTGGTGATATCCACTCTTTAGGTCTATCTTTGTGAAATACACAGCTCCACTCAAACAATCCATAATATCATCCATTCTTGGCAAGGGAAATTTGTACTTGATAGTGATCTTATTGATAGCTTTGGAATCTGTACACATCCTCCATTATCCATTTTTCTTTGGTGCTAATACCACTGGTATAGTACATGGACTCACTCTCCCAGATCAATCTCTTCTACAACAACTCATGCACTTGTTTGTTCAATTCCCCACTCTCTATTGGAGTCATCCTATGGGCTGCCTTGTTTGGAAAACTGGCCCCTAGAGTCAAGTCCATTTGATGACTAATATTTCTCACTGGTGGAAATCCATCACGTACATTATTTGATACAATATCCTAAAACTCCTCCAACAAGTTTGCAACTTCTGCATGTACATCTTCTACTTCTTCTTTACCCACTTTTGGAATTAGAGAAAAACACATATGCTCATGTCTCATACCTTCATAGAACTGCCTACCATCAACTAAACATATTCTATCATTACTACATACCTTTTACCCTATTTCCTTCAATGGCTTCATCTTGTGTCAAACTCCATCCTTTGTCAAAGAATAAGTATTAGCATGACCATCATGTATGGCACACCTATCAAACTACCAAGGCCTTCCTAGAAATAAATGGCATGCATCTATGGGTATGATATCACAGAGTACCTCATTGCAGTAACTTCCAATCTTGAACTTCACTAAGCATTGCTCACTGACTAGGACCTTATGGTCATCCTACACCCAGGAAATTCAGTACAGACGTGGGTGTTTTTTCCTTTTTAGCTTTAACTTTGTGAGAATTTCTTCTGACACCATATTATCAGTGCTTCCACCATCAATAATCACTTCACAACACTTATCCTTGCACTTTCATCTAGTGCAAAATAGGCTCTTCTTCTAATCTGACCCTTTCTCTTCATTTATCAGGATCCTCCTGAAAACTAGAGTTTCTCCTCTCTCAATATCATCTGAGTGTTCTAACTAGGCTTCTTGATTTTCACGTGAAACTCGTGCATGGCCTTCAATCCTCTTGTATGTCCTTCCTTGACATTGTGCGCATTCATAGGCTCGGTGTCCTTCTTCTCTGCAATGGAAACATGTCCCACAAAAATCTCCTCTTCATGGTCCTTTCCCTCTTTCTCTTCCTCTCTGATCCCTATTATTTGGATCACGAGAATGATTGAAATTATTTCCCCTCTTTCTGACTACTACTTGACTCATCATTCTTTTTCTAAACTTCATTTCAGCCTCCATAAGACCATCATAAGGTCATCTTTTGGATCATTTTTCATGACCTCTTCCACCTTGCTTTCTTTCAAAATTCTTGTTCAACTTCTCTTACGCTCTTAAGGAAAATCGGTATGCCTCTTCAATGTTGTTCATTCTAACCAGACTCAAATCATCCTGAATACTTGGCCTTAACCCATGAAGATAATGGGAAAATTTTTCCTTCTCAACTTCTGCATGACCTATTCTAATGAGGACTTTGTAGAACTCTTTTGTATACTCTTGCACATATTTTCCCACTTGTTTCAACCCTTGAATTTTCTTCATTAGGTCAAGCTCATAATGAATGAGAATGAATTGTCTCTTCAATTTCTTCGCCATTCAGTCTCATCTTTTGATTTTATCCTTTCCTCTTCTATTCATCTCCAACTGAATCTCCTACCACAAATTTTTGCATGACCCTTCAGTTTGGCCTTCACAAATTTTACCCTATCTGGATCTTCAATATCTTCATACTCAAAATATTATTCTAGATCATTGATCCAGTCGATCAGCTCCTCTGGGTTAAGATTTCCTAAAAATGTGGGAACTTCAATCTTGGCTCTCTTTCCAATCTTGGAAATGGCCCTAAAAAACCTATCCTCCCCAGGATCTCTAGGCGCTTCTGGTGCTTCTTCACTTTCATTTCTAACCTCAATATTCATTCCTCTACGTAGCTCCTCTTGCAATGCTTGCACTTGTCTCTGGAGGGCTCTAAAACCCTCTTCTATCACACTCTCAACTCTCCTGCCATGGTTCCTTCATGGAGGCATTTTGGCTCCTATGACTTGGACCTACAATCATAGTCCTGGTACAAATTGCCTCACAGTCGGCGATCTGTCTACACACTCGGGAACTCTCACTCTGATACCATTAGCAAACAAAGCCAATTGAACAATGTTAAAGAGTTAGCTATAAAGTACATATATGCTTGCATATATCAGCAAGCTAGATGAGGTAGAAAAGTTGGATAAAATAAATTGACTAACCCTTGAGGATGAGACACTTATGAGAAGACTTAACAAGTGTGTGTACAAGTGGATAATGCACAATGCATTAGGTGTCTCGCTAAGTGAGTACCCTTTTCTCAAATGGATGAAATAATCTACAAAAGACTAAAATACCTAAATAAACTTAATCTTGTGTGTGAATGGGTCATTATAGGAAGTGTTAACAACTAACTAGCTTGTAAATGACATTATTTGCACTAACAATTTATTGCAATTAGATTATAAGCACAATGTCTAGTGCATGGATATTTTTTGATATTTTTATTTATTGTTTTTTAAATCAACATTAGAAATTTTTTTAGATATATGTTATTCTATGTTGCATTTATCTTAGCAGATTTATCAAATTATAATTTTATTTTATTGAAGTACTTAAACCAAATTTAGACATCTTGAGCTTGACAATAAAACCATAAGAAGTGCTTGAGGGAAAGTTGACCATAAAAAGAATAGGGTGAAGGATGAATACCCATATGAGTGAGTTGGGTCCCCATATGTATCCCTTGGTGCAACTAACACCAAGAAAAGTGAGATAACTTAGGCTCAAGAGAATCAACCCAAACACCATGGAATCTTTCTTCCATACCCCACAAGAGGACTGTAATTTCCTATAATAACTGAGTTGATTAACCATGTACAAGTGAGGAGAGATCCAAGAGGAGAGAGCCAATAATATCTCTTTAAGGGCTTGACTATGAAAATTAACTTATCTAGAAATTATTTCCAACCCTTCTACCAGGGCTTAAATATTGCACGCCTAGCGTATGTTGTGATTTTAGAGGTATGGATTCAAGAATCATTAGGTAAGTATCTTGATCTTGATAAGAAATTTTATAATTCAATTTGAATTCCAATTAAGGAATAAAAATCTCAGTAGCTAGGTGAATAAAATTCGGTCAAGTTTTGGCACCTCTTTTTAAACAATTAGAGCCCAATTCTATGGAACGAGAGCCAAAGGCCTCCCTTGAGAATTGAAAAAGTTGAGACCACCAAATGGAGTATTAGTTGATTAATAAACCATTATGAAAATCATCTCTGGTTCACTAGAGATAGGGTTTGAGGAATTCCTTGGACTTCCAAATGTGTTTGATAACAAAAGTGTCATGTATGTGAATTAGTTCCTTCTTGGTAAGAATAGTTTCAATATCTAAGTCATTCTATGTTGGACAACTATGAGGAATGTTTGTGCCAATACAATGGTGACCAAGCATTTTTCAGGTCTCATTGCCAATAAGCGGTCTAATTATCCATTTTTAGTAGTACATTTGACACTAATTTTTGACCATCATTTTTGACGAGGCATTAAAATGGTTTTTCTTGGTTGGATTATAGAAGGAAATTTTTGATTTTTTTAATCCATTCCCTTTTTGGTTGGAATTACGACGACCAGGACATTTCATCGTAATTGAGAAGAACATGGGCATAACTTTTTAAAAAAAGGTTTCATTTGAATTCATTATGTTACGCGGAAAAGAAGAGCTGAAGGAGGGCACAAATGCCTTGCAATGATTAAATCGACACCACCTGTAAGTGATCAAATATATTGGTTGATTTCATGGTGTCTTCATTTTCCTTGACATTGATATTCTTTACTTTACCTTCCTCTCAAGGACCGGTTCCCACCAACAAAACTATTTTCTCCACATTCGATGAACCTACAAGGATAGATTCATCCTGACTAAACTAGCACGTCCAGTCAAAACACTCATAACGTGCTTCTCACTTTCTTCCCTAGTCAGACTATTACCAAGCTCACCTAGGGTAAGAATTCCTAGATCATGATTATCACTTCTCCTACAAGAAATAAAGAAAAGGGAACTATATACAGGGGTTCCTCTCAAATTCCATCCAGACACATGGTTCTCACCACGGATTCAAGAACCTTGAGGAGACATTCGATATTTACAACCCAGAATAGGCCAGAAACTTATAACTCTCAAAATGAAAACAAAGTTTACACTACTTGCACACAGAATAAACCATAAAGTTTTTAAACATGCAACCTGCAACTTTTCATTAACTAGAAAATAATAAGACCATACAAGCTATTGAACATATTCTCTAACTCTCTCTTCAGCTCTCCCTATAAAATTTCTATGTTGAACCTCTCTTTTTAAAACAAGGCTTGCAAGATATTTTTAATAATCCTTCCATCATTGGAATAGCCTTAACTGCCCACTCAAGTTGAAGCATCTTTTTAGGAACCGTTACAACTGACCATATTGTCCACTAAAGAGAAGATCTCCTTTTTTCGGGCGTCGTAACTTCTTTTACCAAGCACCAGTAATACATACCAAGCACCAATACCAAGTACCCTTTATACCAAGCAATATCCTTACCGGGCATCAGCATTACCGAGCATCCATGTTACCAAGCACCAGTATTACCAAGCATCAGTATTACCGAGCACCATTCTTACTAAGCATCAGTATTACCGAGCACCATTCTTACTAAGCACCATTCTTACCGAGCACCAGTATCAAGCATCGTTATTACCGAGCAACTTATTGAAGGTTCCTAAGGCCTTGGTTGGATTTCCAGAGGCTTACAAACTACCTCATAAATACACAATTAAACTAAAAAAAAGCAACTAGGAAACTAGAGTGTTTCTTCACCCATCTGACCCATTTGCACTCGATCATTACAAGAGTGGATGAATAAACATCTTACAAAACAAAATTAAACAAAACCAAAATGTTCTTAAGGGATTTTAACCCTAAGTTCTCTAGGTTCTCCTGCACCATACTCGCACAGATCAGAGAAATCAACTTTGAGGTGATTGGATCAAGTTAGGGTTGAGGCCTAACTTCTTGAAATCGGTCTCCTGCATCCATGTAGCTTTGGAATCATCTTGTCCTTTCCATTTAATCATATATTCCATGTATTTTTTTGTTTTGGTCTACTTAGCAACTCTTGAATCTAGAATCTTCTCTTCTTTTGGTTTTGGAGTAACTGGAAGTTTTAGTGCTTTGAGATCTTCGGTATCTGCTACTATATCATGACCTTTGTCTGGAATCGTTCCCTTATAGGACACAATATTAGCCAAATTAAAAACTGGAGATAATCCTATATTAGTAGGAAGGTCAACTTTGTAAGCATTAGACCCATACTTTGCCAGAATTGTACAAGGGCCTATCTTTCTCATGTGAAGCTTACTTGGGACACCTTTTTGCAGTCTTGCTTTTTTTAGATGCACCATGACCAAATCGCCAACTTGGAATTGAACATCTCTTTTTCTTTCATCTACCTCCTGTTTGATGTGAGTTGTATTCTCCACTAATGTATTTTTCAAAGTATCATGGACTTCTTTCATGGATTGAGAAAAATCTTCAACATAACCACTCTTCCCTGCATTGTTTCCAAGATCCATGAGTTCACATATTCCCCTAGGATGAATCTCATACACTATTTTGAAAAGGCTCTTTCCGGTGGTTCTATCACTTGTATCATTATAGGAAAGTTCTACCTGAGAAAGTAATTGATCCCACGATTGACCATATTCTTTTATGAGGCATATCAAAAGATTTCCTAAGCTTTGGTTCACCACTTCAATCTGACCATCGGTCTGTGGATGATATGTTGAACTAAAGGAAAGATTTGTACCAAGCTTCTGCCAT
Source organism: Thuja plicata (assembly GCA_018584345.1). Lineage (NCBI taxonomy): Eukaryota > Viridiplantae > Streptophyta > Pinopsida > Cupressales > Cupressaceae > Thuja > Thuja plicata. Next base: position 164,495 of record MU227670.1, read on the forward strand.
AATTTTTTCCAAAAATGACTCATAAACTTAGAGTCCCTATCTGATACAATACTCAAAGGTAATCCATGTATCTTTACTGCTTCTCAAAAGAAAATATGTGTTATATAGCATGCATCATGAGTAGTTTTGCATGGCACAAAGTGAGCCATTTTTCTAAATCTGTCCACAATCACAAAAATATTGTCCATTCCCAGCTTGGTCTTAGGAAGTCCCACCACAAAATCCATACTGAGACACTCCCAAGGTCTATTTGGGATTGGAATTGGTTGATACAATCCTGCATTAGATGAAGTCCCTTTTGCCTTTTGACAGACTATACAAGCCTCTACATACTGTTGGACATCCCTACTCGTTCTTGGCCAATAGTAGTACCTCTGTACTAATTCTGAAGTTTTGTGCACCCCAAAATGTCCACTTAATGAACCATTATGCTTCTCTTGCATTAGATTCTCCCTCATTGAACCTTTCGGTACACAGAGTTGTCCTCCCTTAAATAGAAGAACTTCTTGGAGAGTAAAATCATAATACTCACTATGAAAGTGGTTTTGAAAATCTTGACATACCTTATAGGTTGCTGAAAATTCTTCATCTGCTAGATACAAATCCTTGAAGTTGTCTATGCCAATGCTTTTGAACTGAATTTCCTGCACCGTGAGTAACCTTCTACGCAATGCATCTGCCACCTTATTTTGAACTCCCTTCTTGTGTTTGATGGTGAAGGTATAGGCTTGGATATACTCCACCCATTTCATATGCTTATGGATTAGTTTATCCTGTGAATTCAGAAAACTTAAAGCCTGATTGTCGATAAAGGCAACAAATTCTTTAGGAAGGAGATAATGTCTCCACTTCTTGAGTGCCTGTACTAATGCATATAATTCTAAATCATATGATGAGTACTTCTTTGCATCACTGAGTTTTTCACTGTGAAAATCTACTGGCTTTCCTTCTTGACTCAAAACTGCACCTATGGCAATATTACTCACATCACATTCCACAATAAACAACTTGTCAAAACTGGGAAGTGTCAGTATAGGTTAGGTTTCTATTCTTCTTTTCAAATTCTCAAATCTCTTATCAGCCTGCTCATTCCATTGGAACTTGGCTTTAATACCTCCTTTTATGGTATCCAAAATAGGTGCGCTAATTTCACTAAACTGTCTAATGAATTTCTAGTAGAGCTGTGCTAATCCATGGAAGCTTCTTACTTCTGTGGCTGGCTTAGGTGTAGGCTAATTCAAGATTGCTTCCAACTTTCTGGTATCCATCTTCAAGTTACCCTCTGAGATAACAAAACCCAAGTATACTAGTTCTTGCTTCATGAACTCACTCTTTTCTAAGTTAATTGTCAACTTCTCCTCATGCATTCTTTGCATGACCATTTGTAGATGTCTGAGATGATCCTCCTTGGTTATGTTGAACACTAAATATCATTTAAGTACACTACAACCCATTTTCCAATGAAGTCCTTCAACACTTCATTCATTAACCTCATAAATGTGCTTGGGCGTTGGACAACCCAAAAGGCATAACAAGCCACTCATAGAGTCCCTCAGTAGTCTTAAAAGCAGTTTTCCACTCATCTCCACCTTTTATTCTTATTTGATGATACCCACTCTTAGGATCTATTTTGGAGAAATACTTACTCCACCGAGACAATCCATTAAATCTTCTATCCTCGGTATTAGGTACCTATACCGGATGGTAATCCTATTTATGGCCCTAGAATCAGTACACAACCTCCAAGTACCACCCTTCTTTGGGGCTAGGACTATGGGAACATCACACAGGATTATGCTCTTTCTAATCAACCCTTGGTCAATTTACTCTTGAATTTGGCTAGCAATTTCTACATTCTGTTGTGGGGTCATTTTATAAGCAACTTTGTTTGGAAGTGAGGCTCCTGGGATGAATTCAATCTGATGACTAATAGATATCTCAGGTGGTAGGTTAGCTGGTTGACCATCACTAACTATGTCTTGATATTGAGTTAACAACTCTTTGATTTCTAAAGGTAACTCTTCTCCCTTTCTAACTCCTTCATCCTTTGGTTTTAGAACCAAAGCAAATCCAACTCCATCTTCTTCCTTTAATGTCTTCAAGAATTCTTTCTCTCCTACCAATAGTATGTTAGGACCCCATTTCTTCACTTCACCTTCTTCCAAGATTGATTGTATCTTGAAAATCACTCCATCTTTCTTAAAGGAATAGGAATTCTTCACTCCATCATGCATTGCAGCTCTGTCAAACTGCCAAGGTCTACCCAACAATAGATGACAAGCATCCATGGGCAGGATATCACACAAAAATCAGTCCTTATACCTCCCTATGGAAAATTCCACCCAAGCTTGTTCATTAACTAATACATGTTGATCTTTATTCAACCAAGTAACTCTATAAGGGTTAGTATGAGGAATCCTTTTTAACTTTAACTTTTCAATAGCTTCCATAGAAACTATGTTATCAGTAGAACCAGAATCTATGATAACTTTAAAAATCTTACCAAGTACCTTGCATTTGAATCGAAATAGAGATCTTCTTTGGCTCGGTTATTCTTTGATGGGCTCTTTGAGGAGTGCTCTGCAAATCAACAAATTCTCCCCTACCTAAGAATCTATGGTGACATTTGTTGTCCTACTGTTAGAAGACTCTTCTTGAACATAATTGGTTCTTTTCTCTCCTCCTTGTGATGTAGAACCCTTCTTAGGATATCTATAAGCAGGATGCCCAAATTGCTGACAGTTGTAGCACTTTATTGAAGAGAAATAAGATCATGTTCCCTGGTTATTGGTTCTTCCTTCTGAACTATTATTTTAACCTCTTCCTCAGTTGTAACCACCTCTTGTGTTACTAGATTTTCCTTGATTCTCAGTGAGTTTGGACTCACTCTAACTTTTTGCCTCAAAATTCCTTCCTCCAAATCCTCATATTTGTCTTCTATTGTCTCTTCCTGTTCCTCTGATGTTTGAATCTTGCTTCTTTTTGAACTTCTCTTCCACTTTAAGAGCTAGCTGATAGAATTGATGTACTGTCTTACAACTTAAGATACTAATCTCCTCTTGGATACTCCATTTGAAACTGTTAAGATATCTAGCCACTTTTAGGCTCTCCTCTTCCATAACATGTGATCTTAAGCATAACTTGTGGAATTCTTCTATATAGGTATTGACCTCTAAATATTTTTGTCTTAGATTCTGTCTTTTCTTGTGCAACTGCACTTCATTATCATTGGGAAGATAAGTTTCCTTCATTTTAGCCACCATACCTTTCCAAATAGTTATAAGATTCTTTCCTTCTTTGGTCTGTTGTTCCTTTTTCTTGCTGTCATAAAAATATACTCCTCAGAAGTATGACTCTATTTATCCCTGACACTGACCCAGCATAGAGTAGGACAACAGTAACAAGGTCTTGAGACCTCCTGCACTTTGAGTTCCACAGAATCGGGCGGGATTACCCTTGCAAACTTAGAATAATGAAATCACAGAATTATTCTAACTTGCTATTGGTGGAATTACAGGGACTGGCCACTGTAACTTTTACTAAAATAGACCAAACTGAAAGTAAAGATTTGATTTTAATGGTGATAGTCACTTAATTGAACAAACATAGACCAGTGCTCAATCTAAGGGCATGGAGTCCTCTGTGAATGATTTTAACCAGCATGAATGAAGACTAAACTTAAGACAATTACAGGATCTTACACAAACATAGATATACCTTATATATCTACCTCAGTACACTTAGCCAGACTAATCGATCAGATTCATTTGCTACCCTGAACTTTGTTGACATATCTCTAAAGAATATTCTCTCCTTGAAAGAACCCTAGAAGTATCTCATATATCTGCCTTATAGACATATAAATTATAAACGCTCCTTGAACATTCAATTTAAACAAAATTCAGAATGCAAATGAAGACAGAAAATCCACTAAATGCTTCAGAAACTGTGAACTGGATTTCATTCAGAAGTCATCGTCAATTACTACATTCAATAGAGATTTCTCCAGAAAAGACCAGATATATTGCAATTGATTTAGTGTATTCAGACAGAAAAATGACCATCCTTATACCAGTCGTCTTGGGATCCTTTTATAGCACAAAGATGCAACAAGCTACCGACATCTGGGAAGGATTACTGACAACTTACAACAACTTGGCAACAGCTTATTAACAAGGTGACAGCTTATTAACAAGGTTTATCTTTCATGGCTTAACCATGTTTTTCCTTAAAGCTTCACCTCCCATCTGTTCTTCTTTAATAGTGTTCACTTCTAGCTTGACAACAGCTCCCACCTGCTTGGTATCCGTGGCAGCTCTGGACTCAGACACAAATTTTACCATGTCTTTCTTCTATTTTGCACCATTTCATGCTCTGTGAAAATCTCATATTTATGCATATACTGCCTAGAAATTACCAGAAAATGACACATGGCACACTCCCATTAGCTGTTGCAAACTGGTCTTAGCTCATTTTAACCTCAAATTTATCCGGCGACCTGGCGACCAGCAGTTTTCTCCATGTCGTGGCTGCTATCTCTGGTTTCTAGCTACTTCGCGACTAACCACTAGCGGTTAGTCGCCAAGTCTGGGTGGCTTACTTTCATGTTCAAGCGACTGCGCGACTGAACTTTGCCTTTAACCACCACGGTTATCTCCTTGTCGCTGAACATTTATTTTTTGTTTCACGACTACGTGACAATGCTTAGTCGCCAAGTCAGGGGATATAAGTCCTTAATGTTCAATCTTACCTTGACATATTAAAAGCGCCCCTCTTTTGCTTCTTGCGACCATGCGACATACCCTTATCGCCAAGTCGGGAGGACTTCTTCCTTAGGGAACTTTTCTTCTCAGACTTCGCGACCACCGTCTGATCCTTTTATTCCTTCATCCAACGGCCATCGTTTAATCGCCAGATTTTCATGCCTGCCCTTAAATATTTCTCAGATACTGCGACTAAAGGCAAAGCACCTTAGTCTGGAAGTCGCTGAATCCACTTTCTCCGTCTGGCGACCACCCGACTGAGCATTTAATATCCACTCGCCTTTTGACAGATGTCACACAATCATTAGCTCACTGAGTGCATACTGGAGAACTGAGTCATTGTCATGTTCTGGCGACATCCTGACTGAGCATTACTGCAAACCACAGACGGTTAGTCGCTAAGTCTGAACTGAAATCTCTTAACCGTTGTCCCATTCCGAGACCACGCGACTGAAGGCATTGCTTAACTGTCAACTTTGACTGATCTAGCGACAAAGTGACAAAAGGTAATCGCTGAGTCTGAAGACATTTTCTTAACCGCTGAGAATCTTCCACGATCACCTGACTAAGTAGTGGGTCCCATCTGTATACAGCCTTATGACATGGTTATCCCGCGACTACCCGACATGAAAGGAATCGCTAAGTCTCAGAACACTGAAGGAATATTCTAATTTTAATTGAGACTACGCGACACAAGGAAAAAGCAAATTCGGGAAGTCATTTGGAATATTTGGCTGGGGTAACGCGACAAGGCAATTCAATTTAACACATGCGCTAAGTGGATGGAAAAGTAACTGTGAAACAGAAGCGCTAAGACCTAGGTTTTATTTCTTTTGCGTGGCAAAGTACAGAATTTGAAACAAGAAAGTCCGGGAAAAGCAAAAGCTAAGAAATTCAAATTTTTCAACATAGTGCTAACAATGGCTCCGACTGGGGAAAGATAATTGCAAGATTGTCATTAGAAGCCAGACTTCTGGAGAACAGACCGCAAAATTTTGACAAAACTGTACAGGAGCACACAAAACCACACAAAAACAAGGAAACCTAAACTAACGTGCATGGAACAAAGAAAACTATAAGAAATAATGTTTTAGGAATTGTCCATGCACTGGAAATTCTTGTATTTCACCATTTGGATCCTCCAAGAAATAAGAATCCTTCCCATGAAACTCCTGGATTACAAATGGGCCCATCCATAATGATTCAAACTTGCCATGTTTGCCCTTCTCTTCTTTTCTGGCATTCCACTGTAATACCAGATCATTTACCCTGAATTTTCTTTCATTTGTCCTTTTATCAAACAGGTATTTAGACTATTGATGTAACTTCAGGTTTCTTTTGTGAGCTTTTGTTCTTATTTCTTCTAATTCCATCAACTGATCCATTCTTTGCATCATAGGTTCTGGATTTTCTGAATCTTCTTCCAGCAAAAATTTATGCACTGGTAACAGATTGTTCAAGGGCAACCTTGCCTGACTTCCATAAACCATTTCAAAAGGGGAAACCCCTATGGACCTTTTTACTGTCACTCTGTAAGCCCATAAGGCTAATTTCAATTTTGAGTGCCAGGACTTCTTGTTTTTATCCAGAATCCTCTTAATGATCTTCATAATACTTTTATTACTGGACTCAGCCTGTCCATTAGATTGAGGATGATATGGT
>MU227670.1:177266-193815 GCA_018584345.1 Thuja plicata
ATTTTAATGGTGATAGTCACTTAATTGAACAAACATAGACCAGTGCTCAATCTAAGGGCATGGAGTCCTCTGTGAATGATTTTAACCAGCATGAATGAAGACTAAACTTAAGACAATTACAGGATCTGACACAAACATAGATATACCTTATATATCTACCTCAGTACACTTAGCCAGACTAATCGATCAGATTCATTTTCTACCCTGAACTTTGTTGACATATCTCTAAATCATATTCTCTCCTTGAAAGAACCCTAGAAGTATCTCATATATCTGCGTTACAGACATATAAATTATAAATGCTCCTTGAACATTCAATTTAAACAAAATTCAGAATGCAAATGAAGACAGAAAATCCACTAAATGCTTCAGAAACTGTGAACTGGATTTCATTCAGAAGTCATCGTCAATTACTACATTCAACAGATATTTCTCCAGAAAAGACCAGATATATTGCAATTGATTTAGTGTATTCAGACAGAAAAATGACCATCCTTGTACCAGTCGTCTTGGGATCCTTTTATAGCACAAGGATGCAACAACCTACCGACACCTAGGAAGGATTACCGACAGCTTACAACAACTTGGCAACAGCTTATTAACAAGGTGACAGCTTATTAACAAGGTTTATCTTTCATGGCTTAACCACATTTTTCCTTAAAGCTTCGCCTCCCATATGTTCTTCTTTAATAGTGTTCACTTCTAGCTTGACAACAGCTCCCACCTGCTTGGTATCCGTGGCAGCTCTGGACTCAGACACGAATTTAACCATGTCTTTCTTCTGTTTTGCACCATTTCATGCTCTGTGAAAATCTCATATTTATGCATATACTGCCCAGAAATTACCAGAAAATGACACATGGCACACTCCCATTGGCTGTTGCAAACTGGTCTTAGCTCATTTTAACCTCAAATTTATCCGGCGACCTGGCGACCAGCAATTTTCTCCATGTCGCAGCTGCTATCTCTGGTTTCTACCTACTTTGCAACTAACTGCTAGCGGTTAGTCGCCAAGTCTGGGTGGCTTACTTTCATGTTCAAGTGACTGCGTGACTGACCTTTGCCTTTAACCACCACGGTTATCTCCTTGTCGCTGAACGTTTATTTTTTGTTTCACGACTATGCAACAATGCTTAGTCACCAAGTCGGGGGATATAAGTCCTTAATGTTCAATCTTACCTTGACATATTAAAAGCGCCCCTCTTTTGCTTCTTGCGACCATGTGACATACCCTTATCTCCAAGTCGGGAGGACTTCTTCCTTAGGTCACTTTTCTTCTCAGACTTCGCGACCACCGTCTGATCCTTTTATTCCTTCATCCAACGACCATCGTTTAATCGCCAGATTTTCATGCCTGCCCTTAAATCTTTCTCAGACACTGCGACTAAAGGCAAAGCACCTTAGTCTGGAAGTCGCTGAATCCACTTTCTCCATCTGGCGACCACCCGACTGAGCATTTAATATCCACTCACCTTTTGACAGATGTCACACAATCATTAGCTCACTGAGTGCATACTGGAGAACTGAGTCATTGTCATGTTCTGGCGACATCCTGACTGAGCATTACTGCAAACCACAGACGGTTAGTCATTAAGTCTGAACTGAAATCTCTTAACCGTTGTCCCATTCCGAGACCACGTGACTGAAGGCATTACTTAACTGTCAACTTTGACTGATCTAGCGACAAAGCGACAAAAGGTAATCGCTGAGTCTGAAGACATTTTCTTAACCGCTGAGAATCTGTCGCAATCACCTGACTAAGTAGTGGGTCCCATATGTATACAGCCTTATGACATGGTTATCCCGCGACTACCCGACATGAAAGGAATCGCTAAGTCTCGGAACACTAAAGGAATATTCTAATTTTAATCGAGACTACGCGACACAAGGAAAAAGCAAAGTCGGGAAGTCATTTGGAATATTCGGCTGGGGTAACGCGACAAGGTGATTCAATTTAACACATGCGCTAAGTGGATGGAAAAGTAACTGCGAAACAGAAGCACTAAGACCTAGGGTTTATTTCTTTTGCGTGGCAAAGTACAGAATTTGAAACAAGAAAGCCCGGGAAAAGCAAAAGCTAAGAAATTCAAATTTTTCAACACAGTGCTAACATGGTCCTTTCATATTGAACAAATTTCCACCAAGTGAGAGCAGTTCCTCTCAATCTAGTCTTGGCTATTCTAACTTTCTGAGCTTCAGTCACATTATCACAGTCAAAGTGATTCTTGATACCTTCTATCCACTCCATGACTACTTATTATTCTATCTTGCCATTGAACAAAGGCACACCTTCCAATGATTTACCACTCATTACTTTCAAGGCTCTCAAGAATGGCTCTTCTTGAAGCAAAGGGTTTGGCTCTGCTATTATGTCTTCCTTGGCCACTGCTTTACCATTTCCATCAGTTTCTCTCATTATCTCACTAACTGCTACACTTCTTCTAACTTAGTTTCCATTTCAGCCAAATGTTCCTTCACGAATTTATTCTCCTCTTTTTTCTCTTCTACATTCTTCTCCAACTCTGCATTGGTCACCATTTCGCATGAATCTACAGACTCGTCTGAAGATAACACTCAAACAAAAAGCCCAATCTTTAGGCTCTGATACTAATCTGATGTGGAATAGGTTCCTTCTCTACATAATCATCTTGACTCTTCTCTAAGGTCTCTTTCTTTGACCTCCTAGGGTATTCTTAAACCCTAAACTGAAGTAAATCACTAATAACTTTACCTCCCTCTCAAGGACTAGTTTCTACCAACAAAACTATTTACTCCACATTCGATGAACCTACAAGGATAGATTCATCCTGACTAAACTAGCTCGTCTAGTCAAAACACTCATAACATGCTTCTTACTTTCTTCCCTAGCCAGACTATTACCAAGCTCGCCTAAGGTCATAACTCCCAAATCATGATTATCACTTCTCCTACAAGAAACAAAAAAAAAAAAACTATATACAAGGGCTCCTCTCGAATTCCATCCAGACACATGGTTCTCACCACGGATTCAAGAACCTTGAGGAGCCATTTGATATTTACAACCCAGAACAGGCCAGAAACTTACAACCCTCAAAATGAAAACAAAGTTTACACTACTTTCACACAGAATAAACCACAAAGTTTTTAAACACACAACCTGCAACTTTTCATTAACTAGAAAATAATAAGACCATATAGACTATTGAACTTCTTCTCTAACTCTCTCTTCAGCTCTCCCTAAAAAATTTCTATGTCGAGCCTCTCTTTTTAAAAGAAGGCTTGCAATATCTTTTTAATAATCCTTTCATCATTGGAATAGCCTTCACTACCCACTCAAGTCAAAGCATCTTTTTAGGAACCGTTACAACTGACCATACTATCCACTAAAGACAAGATCTGCTTTTTGTGGGCCATCGTAACTGCTTTTACTAAGCATGAGTAATACATACCGAGCACTATTACCAAGTACCCTTTATAATGAGCAATATCCTTACCAAGCATCAACATTACCGAGCATATTTGTAACCAAGCACTAGTATTACTGAGCATCAATATTACCGAGCACCATTCTTACTAGGCATCAGTATTACCAAGCACCATTCTTATCGAGCATCAGTATTCCCGAGCATCAGTATTATCGATCACCATTCTTACCAAGCATCAGTATTACTGAGCAACTTATTGCAGGTTCCTAAGGCCTTGGTTGGATTTCCAGAGGCTTACAAACTACCTCAAAAATACACAATTAAACTAAAAACAAGCAACTAGGAAACCAGAGTGTTTCTTCACCCATTTGCACTCGGTCATTACAAGAGTGGATGAATAAACACCTTACAGATTGAAATTAAACAAAACCAAAATGTTATTAAGGGATTTTAACCCTATGTTCTTCAGGTGCTCCTGCACCAAAAAGAAAATACAAAGTGGAACAAGAGTTGCATCATCTAAAATAATTGATGTGAATACCATCCCAGTTAAATTCTTACCTAACCCCTCTGATGTCTCCCTCTTGATTAATGATGCAGGTGGTATCCCTCTGCCTAGAAAGAAAATGACTGCAAGTGAACATCCTACTACACCTACGAGGTCAAGAAATAGGTCTCAGGCCCATACACAAATGGCTTCCCCAAACTCAAGTTTCATAGATGTTGAGATCAACGATGAAGACATCTCTTTTTCACTAGAATATCTAAAGAAAATCCAAGAAATGTCTAATGGTAAAAATGAGGCTCAACAAGATAATTTGACACCTACTAAAGTAGTGGACAATAGATTAACTTTTAGCTTGGTTCCTCCTTGGTTAATTGATTCACTAAACTAGAAAAGCAACTTCAAGCTGATGTCCCTAGCTATCAAGGAAATAGTTACCAAATATGCAGTCCATGCTCCAAAAATGAAAAGAGTCAAGAGTAATGCAAGGTTGAGCACAAACCCAACTACACGAAAGGTAACTGCTGAAATTGCAACCTTTAAACAAAAAGAAGGAATTCAAGAACCTGAAGCAAAAGACTTTGAGGTCACGGAGATGGAGTTGGGCGTGCTAAACAGGGATAGGAGAGACCATCTATTTAATTTTTTGGCTGACCATATGCTTGGTCAATCTCAAAAATATGGAAAAGAAAAGAGAGAGCTTAAACTCATAATAACTATGACTGATTTCCTTATCACACTCGGTAATGTAGGGGCATTACCTCTAGCCCAGGCTCCATAAAATTTTGATCCTAACTCCTTGGACAACAAGTAGTTGCTAAAGAAGATGCAACAAGGCAGAGCCTTGATAGAAGTGACAAACAACTGGGTTGATAACATCATAAAAGAAGGGAACCAATTCATACAAGAATTCATATTTGCTTATGCCAAAGGGGAAGCGTTGCTCGGTGAAATTCAAACCTTAATCCTGGGGTGGGAGGTAGATGAATAAAAATGTACAGCGATTGTATCTCAAGTTCCAAAAGTAGAAGAATACAAAGTGGCAAAGTTCTTGTTAGAGAACCCAATGAAAAAAATTTATCTATGCATGTTATTCATATTAAAGAAAAACTTGGGTGGAAATTATAATTGTATAAAGTCGTGATCTTGAGCATGCGAGCCATGGAGAAAAAAGTAAAAGAGATGCACAAAAATGCCCTAAAATACATCAAGGTAGTAAATCCATCAAGTATTCTATAGTTTGAGGAAGGGAATATGGATGCAGATGCTATGATTAAGAGTTTCGAAGATATTATGAACACCATCAAGGAGAGCGAAGAACCTACAGCCCAGGAATTCACCAGAATAGCAAACGTATAATCAATGCTATACCTAAACAGAGGACAGTTGCCTAAGTAGGCAGAAAGAATCTAGGAGCTCAAATGGGAGAAAAATGCCTGTCGAGCGAAGCTGATAGGTCTGAAAACTTTACACTCTGACCCGATCCAGGAGTTGTTGAGCACTTTTGGGAGCTGGAAGCTAGTCCGAGATGCCACATTGGAAAGAAAGTAGCCAAGGATATCTATTAATTTTATGTTGTTTAGTTATTTTGATAAGGGAACAACTATCACAAAACTATTGTCATGTTTAGTTACTGGTTTGTAACTATTTTTATTTGTTGTCAATCCGAGAGGCCGAGTTTTCAGGGAGGCCTCCCAGATTGAAAAACTATATATGCTGGAGCATAAAAATGATGAAGGGTTAGAATTTTTAGATTAGATAGCTTTTGGGCTTTCAGTATTGTTAAGCTTCAGTTTCTTTTTTAAAGAATTAAGTGGAAAGATATAATAATTCATACTTATTTTTGGACTTTGATCCTTACAACATAAATATATTAATGCAAAGTCTCATTTCAGATATGTGAGTTTGAACCCGTGGTGTATTGATTACTTTGTGGCTTGATATATCATTTGCTCTGCATTATTTATTTTATGTGTTGTGATTATAAATCTTTCCATGCAATTCCTATTATTAGTTACAATAGACAATTAATCTTAAATGGTTGGAGGAAATGTGTTTTCTGATTTGTGGAAATACCTCAATACTAAGGAGTATATGAGAGAACCTTGCGTACTTTTTGGTTAAAAGTACATTTGTATGTGGCTCATTCATAAATTCATTGAATATTTATGAGAGGGAGTTGTACCTCATAAAATTTGGAGGGAAGAAATTACTCTATGCTTACCCAGCTGTCGTGAATTGTTTGTCTCAAAGGGAGGTGTAGGGTCAATATAAATTTTATTTAGCGCGGAGATAAAAAATTTCACCAACAGTGCCATATCTCTTTTCATTGGGGTCAATTGGTTTTTCTAATAAGGCTTCAATATGTTTTGAACCAATATCAATATCCATCTCATAACCCATCGGTTGAATCCATTCAACTCTCAGTTCAACAACTTTAACTATACTGACATTTGTATCTACTTCAAAACATATGTTATCCTAATATTTTGCAACTAGCTAAGGTGGAACTCTATATCTTTTATGCATCCTAGCTTGGAACTTCAGAAAGTAATCAGACATGATTGCATCAAAATTATATCCTAGATTATCTATAAACTCATGTATCTAATATATGACTGGCCTATCAGTCTTCTAAACTACATCTCCAATGGAGGGAAATGAATTCTGGTAGTAGAAGAAAATACATACCAACAATGAGCCAAATTTTAAAGTGTTGGTCTTTGCCTTTTTTATTGTGTTCATGTTGTCTTCTATCTTCTTCAACAAAACTTCACAGAGATCTATTTGTAGTCCTTTCTTCACTATCTTGTATGCTAGATCAACTGCTCCACATGGTACACTATCCACTCGATACGATTGAAATACTTGGTGAGATATGATGTTGCATGCATACCTTTACTCAGGATATGTTATAGTAGATATCCTCATTCCTCTGCCATCCCATTATGCCTTGGTTAGCTCGGTGAGCTTACCCTTATCAATCTTCTTAATCACCTTCGATCTATCTCTGATAGGGAATACAGTGATGATGTGCAACACATCCTTGGTTATTTTAATCAGTTCATCTAGCCACATAAACTGGTCATGTACTTGGCTGAGTATCATCCTTACTAACTCGAGCTTCAATACCCTCGGTAAATGTGTAACATGAACCAATCCTTTATTTTCTAGATGGGTGTGCTCATCCTTAACTTTTCCATCCACGCACAACTTGTTGATTGAAGCATCAATCTTGGTTTCACACAGATCTTCAATTTTGCAATGAATGAATGTGCGGACGTATTTAATTAAAAGAACTTGCGGTGGTATTAAAGATAATGCTCCCATCATTTTAATTTATGTGGCTATAGCTAGGGGTAACTTGTATTTCGGGTTCACTGGTTCAACATTCTTCACTAGAACTTGTGTTTGCATCTTAGGTGCCATGATCACTTCAAAATGTGTTGCTTGAAAAAACTAGAGCATGCTTGATAATAACTCACCTTCGCAAATACAACTCCGTGTACAACTGTTATCCTAGAAATGTATGTAAAAGGATGATAAACTTCTATTAAATGATAATACTGAATATTATATTATAACTATTTTACAGAATATTCTCTTATTATGAGACACTTCTTATATATATTGATTTCTATATTTTCCGGTGTCTTCAAGAGATCAACCAATATTGATTTTACATTGTGTTGAGCAGTCATGGCTTAATGAACCGTTCATTAATGAGTCGTGACTCATCAAGTCATGACCATTCCATATTAATTATTTCTTAACTATACCGATATCCATCGGTTAATATAATAGTTGATATCGACTATCATGATTACTATCTACTGTCTTTATTAATGTCGATGACTATCTTTATTAATGTTGATTACTATCAACTGCCTTTGCATTGGTTGAGTATCGACTTCACCAATGACTATCGGTTAGGGTGGTCAATTTGGTAAAACTGATACTTATCGATATTTAATAAATCACAATTGTATTCGATAATATATATAAGTATATATTAATGTATATGTAATGGTAATTACATATACATTAATATATATTAATTAAGATATATATGAATATATTAATATGTATATAATATTAATTATATCTATATTAATATATGCATATATGTATTTAGATAATTATCTGAACAATGCTATCAACTTCAACGGTCCCTCTTAGCTATAGAAGATAATTTATCATATGCCACCTTAACTTGTAATATCAGATTTTACATATCACCTCAGATCATGATACGAGGAATCACCTCAGATCGTGATACCTAATTTTCATATCACCTCAAATCGTGATATGAGGCATCACCTTAGATCGTGATACCTGATTTTTCATATCACCTCAAATCGTGATATGAGGAATCACCTTAGATCCTGATACCTAATTTTCATATCACCTCAGATCGTGATACCATCATATAGTAATTAAAGAACATTACATTCCCCTTACATATAACCCTATTATGGTATGTGCACTGACATATCAAATTTCTACCATAACAAATCTTCATTACAAGATTGTCATCTTGTAACATCAAATACAAGTGTTCATTTTCTAAGAAGTCGTCACTTTTTAGAAATGTACATAGGATGGATGAGCCCATAAATATCTTTATTATATTAATACAAATCAAAAATTACATTTCAATCATACCAATATTTTTCCTGAAGTGATCAACTTTCACCTTGGGAAGTGATTTGGTAAGAATATCTGCAGTTTGATGTCTTGTACTAATATATTTCAATTGAATCACTTCCTTTCAACCATATCTCAAACATAGTGATAAGGGATTTCAACATGCTTGGATCTGTCATGAAATGCAAGATTCACTGATAGCTTGATACAACTCTGGTTATCACAATGGATGGTAGTTGGTTTTAACAGTTTACCAAATAATCCAACAAGTAGTTTTCTTAGCCATGCTGCTTCTCTAGCAATCATCGAAGATGCAATGTATTCAGCCTCTATGGAAATTTGAGCCATTAAAGATTTCTTTCTACTAATTCAAGATACCATAGTTGATCCCAAACTGAAACAAAATCCTGATGTGCTTTTTCGATCAGCCACACTCCCAGACCAATCTGAGTTAGTGAATCCATGAAGGTCAAAGTATATCTTTTCATATTTAAGTCCATAGTTCAAAGTACCTAGAAGGTATCTCATTATATTGTTTGTAGCCACGAGATGAATCTCTTTAGGTTCACACATGAACTGACTTAATGCATTTATTGCAAAGCAAATATATGCTCTGGTATTTACCAAGTACATTAGGGAACCTATTATTTGCATGTATAGAGTAGGATCTGTTGGAGGAGATTTTGTTGCTGCTTCCTTTAACTTAGGAAATTTAGTTTTCATATGTGATGGCATTGGTCTATAGTTCAACATATCAAATCTCTTCAATATTTCAAAAGTGTATTTTCCTTGATTCAGGATAATACTATCTAATTTCTACCAGACTTCTAAACCAAGAAAGTAGTGTAATAGACCTAATTCTTTCATATCAAATTCATTTGTTAAATCCTTCGTGCATTGATGAATAAGATGATCCTCTCCTGTAATCAATAAATCATCAACATATAAGATTAATATCACCATGTCACCTTTACTATGTTTGAAGTATAGATTTGGGTCAACATCATTCTTGGAAAACCCTAACTTCATAAGATAGTTATCAATCCTCTCATACCATGCTCTGGGAGCCTATTTAAGTCCATATAAAGCTTTCTTTAGCTTACACACATGAGTTTTGGAATTGTGAATCTTAAAACCTTCAGGTTGCTCTAGGTATACTTCTTCAATGGTTCCATTTAGGAAGGCAGTCTTTACATCCATCTGATGCACTTTCCATCCTTTAGCAGCTGTGATGGCTAGGACTGTTCAAACTGAAGTATATCAGGCAAAAGAAGCAAAAGTTTCATCATAATCAATCCCTTCCTTTTTTGAAAAACCTCTGGCTACAAACCTTTCTTCATACTTCTCTATACTACCATCTGTAGCATGTTTGATCTTGAACCACTTAGAAGTGACCATTGAATTCTCTTTGGGTCTGGGCACAATGTACCATACATTATTCTTTATAATAGACTAATATTCCTATATCATGGCATCTTTCCATACTTGTTGCTAAATAGCATTTAGAACATTTGCAGGTTCTGATTTTGAGAGTTCACTCATTAGGGCTACATAAATAGATAACCTTGCGGGTCTTTTACTTTCTCTGAATGTCCTTGAAGGAGCTCCATAAGAATTGGCTTCTTCTATTGTCTTAGTGGCCCAGAGAGGTATCTTTTTGGGATTTACCAATGTTGATAGTTGTTCCTCATTTTCTTCTTCCTCAGAATGCTCCCTCTGAATTTCAGGTGTAAATCCCTCTTCTGGAAAGGCATGTGTTTCTGGTTCTAAATAATTTCTAGCTCTAGAGAATTCTATGTCTTCCTCAAAGATTACATCCTTGCTTAGTTCAATATGATTTTGACCAAGTATATATATTCAGTATGCTTTTAAATTTTCACTGTATCCTACAAAAATACCTTTCCTTCCAGATGGATCTAACTTTGTTTTGGGTACATGTATGTATATTGGACAACCAAATATTCATAGGTTACTAATGTATGGTTTTTCCTATGAGAAGGCTTCTTCGGGAGTTTTACTATCGATGTGAGAGTGTGGACATATGTTTTGAATATATACTGCAGTATTTGATGCTTCTGCCAAAGAGAAGTGTCAAGGTTTTGATCAAGAAGCATTTCTTTGGTAGCTTCAATAATTATTCTATTTTTTCTTTCAGCAACCCTATTCTATTGAGGGTTGTAAGGAGCAGTCTAATCCCTCTTAATCTTGACATTTTTGTAAAATTCCTTAAAGATGTCTAATGTATATTCTTTACCGTTATCTGTCCTTAGGGTCTTTATTTTCTTTCTAGAAAATTTTTGAGTAAGTGATTAAAGTCTTTGAACATTTTCAGAATCTCCTCAGATTATTTATTTTTAAGGAAATATATCCAGGTCTTCCTGGAGAAATCATCAATAAATATTACATAGTATTTACACCCTCCTATTGATGGAACAAACATTGGTCCACACAAGTCTGAATGAACTAACTCTAATACATTTTCTATTTTACTAGAACTATTTGGAAATGCCCCTTTGGTGTTTTTACCTAAAGCACAACCTTTGCATGCATCAGGGTGGTATTGTTTAATTTTTGGTAATCCAGTGACTAGTTTGTCCATGGAAGATAGGGCTTTGTAATTTAAGTGTCCTAGTCTTCTACACCATATCTCATTTGTGTTAGTGATTTCATTAATTAGGACTTGGTTTGTATATGTACATAATTCATATAGACAGCCTTGCCTTCTACATATGGTTAGGGTTTTCTTGATAGTAGAGTTCTTTGGCCAAGCCTTTACTTTACCATCCATAAAGGTTACTCTATATCCATTATCTTTAAGTGTTGAGATAGATACTAGATTCCTTTTGATGCCTAGTACAAATAGTACTCCAATAAGTTGAATGGAATTACCAATCTTTAGTTTGATGGTGCATGTCCCAATGCCTTTTACTGGATAAGTTGAATCATCTCCAATAGTTACTTCCTCATCAGATTCTTCTACCATAGAGTCTAGTAGTTCTCTAAATCCTGTCACATGTCTTGAGGAGCCACTGTCTATAACCCAGGTGCTTTTATTTGAGACTTGGTTTGAAAGTGCAAAGTAGAACACAAACTTCTCATTTTTAGGTTCTTCCTTAGTCTTCTACTTCTTTATTTTGGTGAATGAATCCTGATGCTTTTTGTATGGACTATTGAATACATAATGTCCATATTTATCACATTTGAAACACTATACCTTTGACATATCTCTTTTATTGTTTTCATTATTATATCTCTTTTTCTTGAAGTGTCTTTTCATGTTCTTGTGGTTATCCACATTTAATACATGGAGATCTTCATCAATGGTTTTCTTCTTTAGTCCTTTCTTGTCTAGCCTTGATTCCTCTTGTAGACTGTCTATTCTCAGTCGATCAAATTTTGAAAATTTAGACCTAGCACTTATGCCAGAGACAAATGTCTCCCAAGATTCAGGCAGACCATCTAATGCAATCAATGATAATTCCTTACCATTGATTTCATAACCAACTGTTGATAATTTATCCCTTAGAGTCAAGAATCTCATGAAGTATGAATTGATTGTCTCACCTTTGTTCATGCTTATGTAATTTATTTCCCTCTTCTAGGCTAATTTCTTGCTTGCATTACTTATTTCATAAGTTTTCTCTAGTGCTTTGAACATCTCATATGCTCTTTCGTATTTCATTAAAATTGGAACAATGTGATCTCTAACTCCATCGATGATGATCTTCATTGCTTTATCATTTCCTTAATTCCAAGTTGATATGTCAGGTTTTGCTTCTAGTTTTAATTTATTCTCTTTAATAAAAGATTCAACTTTATTTTCTTTTAATATCATTAAGATCCTGAATTCCATGATTGAAAGTTCTCTGCTCCCTCAAGCCCATCCTCGAATCTGATAATGCTTTCCATTGGGAATGTAATGTATTCAATTTTAAAATTTAATTTCTCAATTTTATCAGGTGCTCGAATCCTTTAGAACTAACGCTCTGATACCATGTAAAAGGATGATAAACTTCTATTAAATGATAATACTAGATATTATATTATAACTGTTTTGTAGAATATTCTCTTATTATAAGACACTTCTTATATTTATTTATTTCTATATTTTTCAGTGTCTTCAATAGATCAACCAATGTTGATTTTATATTGTGTTGAGCACTCATGGATTGATGAACTGTGACTCATTAATGAGTCATGACTCATCAAGTTGTGATTGTTCCATATTAATTATTTCTTAATTATACTGATATCCATCGGTTAATATAATAGTTGATATCGACTATCATGATTACTATCTGTTAGGAATGGTCCCAAGAGATAACTGAGAGGGGGGTGACTCAGTTATCTACAAGATTCAATTCTTTTTCCAATTAAGTACAGAATTACTTTAAACATAAACTCAACAAGATAGCACATAAATGAACAACACAATTTTGGTAACGGGGAAAACCAAATTAAGTAAAAACCTCGGTGGGAATTAGCACCCACAAATAACTGTACTAGTTTACAATGATCCTTGTTAGAAGATCTTGCAACCCTTTTAGGATTTGATCTTTACAATGCAATAAGTACAGAGACCTGGTCAAAGGTCAGACCCTGTTGGGAGTATTTTACAAATGACCCTGTTAGGGGTGAGGACTTACTGTCCAAGAGCTCACTGCTCAAATGGTGAAGGATGCAACCTTCTGAATGGAAGATATACACTATATCTAAAAATGAACTATTTTGTGTAGACTTGTTGTCTTGATCATTTCCAGTGAATCGTAATCTTCTTCTAATTCTTCACATAGATCTTCAATTGATGAATGATGTAGACTTATTGTCTAACTTTCTGCACTGCACTGCTTTGTCTTTTTCTTTTTTCGCTTCATTTACACTTTGCAATCACAATTAAACTGCTATAAGTATATTCCACAAGGATAAGGTCATGACGGTTGTAGGAAACACTTCAATAACTTGCTTGTCGGCTATTCTAAGCATGCAATCAAATTTAGGACCGCGCAACTCAAAATGAATAGACACGTCACTTCACATAGTCGGCTCTACCAAATTAACTCAAACATCACACTTTTGTTAAAACATGTTTAGCGCCTTTGGATAATCATCATTAACTCATAACTAAACATGAATACAAACACACATATCCCGAAGATAGGTGCAACTCAAGAAACAATGTAAATACGTCAACTCTTAACAGATAATCTCTAGAAACTGTAACTGCCAAAACAAATTAACATAACTCAACTGAAACTGCATATCTAAATCTGTGTGTATGAACATTACATCCAAAACATGTCTACAACATAAATATAAATGTGCAAGGCTCCAGAATATGTGTACCGATAATTGCTTATAAGACATTATTGTATATTATATGTTGTCATCAATGACAAACATACAATCAACTATTTGCATAGAAGAAAATATCCAACAATCTCCCCCTTTGACATTGATGGAAACATATGATATGAAAAACACTATCAACTCAAAGTATCTTCCTTCTTTTTATAGTCTTCTCAATATCCTCATCAAAAGCTCCTCTTAACTGTTGCATCTCTTATTACTATATTTTTCATTACTGTATACTCCCCCAGAGTATATGCTCCCCCTAACTATATACTCCCCCTTTGACATCAATGGCAAAGGGTGCCAAAAATAATTAAGCACATGTACTACTCCAGAAGTAGAGTAGTCAACCACTCATCAGTCACCAAGGACTGATGCTTTTGCTACAAGTTCTAATCAGACTTGGGAAAGGGAATTACTCCTAGCTTCTCACTGAGATACTCAAAAGTATCTTTTGGTAAAGGCTTTGTAAAAATGTCTACTAACTGTTCTTTAGTGCTCACATAATCCAACTTTACTTCTTTGTCTGCAACTTTTTCTCTTACAAAATGATATTTGATCTCAATGTGTTTTGTCTTTGCATGCATTGTTAGGAATAAGGTGTCTCAACCTTGGATAATTCCTATTCTTATTATTTGTTTTGTAAAATGTATTTCTTGCAAATAATGTAATTAAGTGTGAGTGTACATATCTAGTTGGCATATTGATGTGTCACTCCACTTGATGTGTCAGTATCTTGAATTGTGTGTAAGGAGATCATGGATGAAATAGTTATGATGGATTCCTATGACACGTAAGAGCTATTTCTAGAAGATTCAATGATGGGTGAAGACATGCAATGACATGTGGCAACTGATAAAGTTGAGTATTGTACACTCTTCCACAATCATGGAAAAAATTTTAGGGTTCCTATTTTCTCGGAGAATGGTAAAACCCTGATATAGCTATCTTTGGAAGTTGCCCTAAAAAGGAAAGTGCATGATATAAGCATTTTTTAGGGTTGCAGACAGATATAGAAAAAGAGTGTATTATTGCTATGATCTGGTGCTACTGGATTTGTCTTTGAATGTCAATTATCTCCTAAAAGAACTTGCATTGCAAGTGTGTTGTAACCGTTGTGTTGAAGATAATACATTGTGCAGGTTTTGGAGTGCTAGAGTTTTTTACCGAAAGGTTTTCCCCAGGGTAAATCATTGTGTCATTCTCTATTTTCTGTATGCATGGTATATGGCTGCAATATCATTGTTAAAGTAGTTAACGAATCTAAAATTGTAAGGATTTAAAAGAATTTGCACAATACTTTCCTTTAGAGATTAGTGTAGGAAGTTGTTTCTGCACTTGAGTTTCCTTACAAGTGGTATCAGAGCCTGATCAACTTTTAATCCTAGTTGTTGGGTAGGGTTTTTTGAGCTAATCTCAAGTTGAGTGGGAGTTTTTTATGCAGAGCATTCTGAATCTTATTTGTAGATTGAGATGGCAAGTTCCTCATACAGTAGAATGAAAGTGGAGAAATTTAATGGCACTAATTTTGAGTTGTGGAAACTCAAGATGGAAGACATGCTTGAAGACTGTGATCTATGGGAGGCTACTTCACTTGATGTGAGACCTGCAGTGATATCTCAAGTGGATTGGGAGATCAAGGATTGGAAGGATAAGGGTCTCATCAGACTCTGTCTAGCAGATGTCGTTCTTCTGAATGTTCTTGATGAGACTACTACAAATTCTTCGTGGAAACAGCTTCGGTTTGTGTATCAGGCCAAATCTTTGGTGAATAAGTTTTTCCTGAGAAAGAATTTGTATTCTTTAAGAATGGAGGAAGGTGGATCTGTAACCGATCATCTCAACGCATTCAATTTATTGATTGCATAGTTGGCATCATCCGGTGCCAAGATCGAGGAGGAGGATCGATGTATGACCCTGCTTTGTTCCTTTCTGAATTTGTGGGACCATCTTGTGATGGCTCTCAAAAGTACTATAGTCACATTCTATATGGATGATGTGGTGTCTTTGCTACTATCTAAGGAGATGCGAAGAAAGACTTTGGATTCGTGTAAGGAAGCCCTTGTTGTTCGTGGGAGATCCAATGAAAAAGGAAAGTAGAATAACAATAAGTCAAAGAAGGGCAAATCCAAATCCCATGGGAGTTCTAAGAATCTTGGAAAGTCCAAGGCAAAATGTTGGAACTGTGATAAATCTGGGCACTTCTAGAGGGATTGCAAAGAACCAAAGAAGAAGAAGAAAGGCTCAGATTCAGCTTCCAAAAAATCTCAAGAAGATGGAGATGCTTTTATTGCAGCTTTGGCAGCCCATGCATCTGATGATGTGTGATTGGTAGACTCAGGTGCTTCTTTTTACATGAGCTCTCATCGAAACTAGTTCTCAAAATATGAAGAGTTTGATGGTGGAAAGGTGTACTTGGGTGATGATTCTCACCTAAAGATAGTTGGACGCGGAAGGGTCACTATCAAATTTCTTGATGGACAAGTAAAGGGAATCAACGGAGTTATGCACATTCCAGGTTTGGCACGAAACCTATTATCTATAAGTATGTTGAATGATGTAGGTGTGCAAGTTGTCTTTTTGAAAGATGGATGCAAGATGATGAGAGGTTCTATGGTGCTCGCTAAAGGTACTAGGAGAGGTA